>CANYBF010320659.1:0-13928 GCA_948192965.1 Dalechampia spathulata
TAATGAAAAGTTATGCAAGGAGTTTTCTGAGTGTATACAGGGTGAATTTGAAATGAGTATGATAGGTGAATTGAAGTATTTCCTTGGAATTCAAGTGAAGCAATGTGAAGATGGAATTTTCATCAACCAATTCAAATACACTCAAGAGATGCTCAAGAAATTTAGATTAGAAGACGCAAAAGTGAGCAAAACTCCAATGAGCATGACTACAAAGCTGTCATTAGATGAAAGTGGAAAGCTAGTTGATCAAAAGAAGTATAGAGGTATGATTGGTAGCTTACTTTATCTAACTGCATCTAGGCCCGATATTATGTTTGCTGTGTGTATGTATGCTAGATTTCAATCATCTCCTAAGGAATCTCACTTGAGTGCTGTAAAAAGGATTTTCAAATATTTGATTGGAACTATACATTATGGTTTATGGTATGCTAAGAATGACTACTTTGATTTGATTGCTTATTCTGATGTTGATTTTGCTGGTAATTTGCTTGATAGGAAAAGTACCTCGAGTACTTGTCATTTTCTAGGTAATTTTTTGGTTTCTTGGTTTAGCAAGAAGCAAAACTGTATGTCTTTATCTACAACAGAATCTGAGTATATATCTGCAGGTTGTTGTTGTGCTCAAGTTCTTTGGATTCAACAACAATTAAGGGATTATAATGTTTTTGTATCTTGCACCTCTATTAAATGTGATAACACTAGTGCAATAAACCTTTCTAGAAATCCCATTCAGCATTTTAGGACTAAGCATATTGACATTAGGCATCACTTTCTGTGTGATAATGTGCAAAAAGGAAAATTTGTATTGGATTTTGTTGATACAACTCACCAATTGGCTGACATTTTACAAAACCCCCAAGTGAGGAACGGTTAAATTTTATAAAACATGAATTAGGGATGATATATGGGTCATTTTTGAAATAGGAGTGATGGTGGACTTAGAAATCTTCAAGAATTTCCATAAAAAGTATTCAAAAAATTTTTGTTTTAAGTCCCCGTATGGCCGTACCACATTTTGGTATGCCTGTACGGTCCTCAAACCTCATTTCAGCTCATTCTGGTATGACCTGTAGCATTTTTTGTACGACCAGACCAGTCATCACACTACCGTACCAAATTTAGTACGCCTGTACGCGAGCCTGAGAGCATTTCTTCTTAAATCTTCGTACGACCATACGCTTAGGTGGTACATTCGTACGCGATCTTGAATTTCAAACATCTGTGCCTTGTACGGTCATACGTACTACCCTGTACACCCATAGATGATATGAACTTTTAATTCATTTTGGCTCGTACGGCCGTACGCCCTAACCGTACGCCCGTACGCGATACAGAAATCAGTTTTAAAAGCTCATTTTTCAGTTTTCAACTCATTTTCACTCAGATTTCCTCTCAAATTTTCTCTCACATCCTCTCCAAATCACTCCTAACCTCCAGCATTCTACTTAATCCTCTCCTATTCATCATTTTGGGTTTGTTTTCACTCTTTTAACAACATTTTTAATTCCATTTTTCCTGTTTTGTTGCTTTTTCACTGCCTTTTTCAATTATTTTCAATTTTCGATTATTCTAGGCATTTTTAGCTCTAAGTTCTTTAGAGTTTATTGCTTAGGATTGTATTTCAAAATTATGTGTCAAATTGTTTTGATTTTTACGTAGGTTTTATTTTTGAGTTTTTCAACTTACGTTGAATTTCTGCCAAAATTCCAAAAACTTCATTTTTTCACTGTTTTATTGATTTTTACTTATTCTTACTCATGTTTGATCCTGCCGAGCGTGGTGGCTCTTCTTCACGGAGAGTCAAACGCACCTGTCCTTCCAGCTCTGGCCCTCATGGCTCTACTACTGCTTCTGCTGTGAGGACATCTATTCTGAGTGAGAAAGTCTTCTCTCACTCTTGTTTTGCATGTTTTCCTACACTCCTCTTTACCGATTTGGAGGACGATGTTCTTAGCTATCTGGCCAACATCCATTGGTTAGATTTTGCCTTCTTGTCTAACCAGTACATTCATTTTGTATCTCTCGAGTTCTTACAGACTTTTTCTCTTTCTACTTCCTATTCTTGTACTTTCCGTCTCTTTAGGAGACACTTCTCTCTTTTCACTTCTGACTTTGATGCCATTTTTGGCTTTCCTTCTGAGGGCATTTCTAATGCCAAATCTACAGTCTTCGACTGTAATGCTTTCTGGAGTGACATTACACTCCCCACTGCTTTCCGGCCTTCTCAACAGAAGGCCTCCTGTCTCAAATCTCCCACTCTTTTCTACTGTCATAGGCTCATCTCTTATCTCATCTTCGGGAGATCAGAGTCTAATGACACCATCACTAGACCTGACCTCCTTTTTCTTTATTACATGGTCTCGAGCACACCCATACAGTCTGGACGTTAGCTTCAGACCTCTTTCCATGAGGTCGGCATCTAGAAGCAGCCTAGCAAGGCTATTCTGTTTGGTCCTCTCATCCATCACCTTTGCCATTGGCTGCAGGCCTTCCTCACCACCACTCCCCCTCCAGGACCTCTTGGTCTTAACTTGGATTTATCTTTCATAGAGCACTCCATGCTCTATGAATGTACTGATGATGGCGATTTTATACTGCATTCAGAGTACATCTTTCACCGACTCGCTCATCTTAGGTCATTGGAGCTGCCCAATGACATAGTCACTCTTTATGGTCGGTGAGCTGTAGAGGTCCTCCAGCGCCTCCAGGTTCCTCTCCTTGACGATACTCCTACTTAGTGGCGCGACCAGCTTGCTCCTGCTCTAACTCCCAATGACACTGCACGTCAGGCGGCCCTTAGCCGCAAGCGTCAGCGGTTTTTCTCGGCTGGTTCCTCTAGCTTTGCTGCTGCTGATCCCGTTGCTGCTGCTGATCCCGTTGCTGCTGCTGCTCCTGATCCTGCTACTACTGTTGCTTCTGATCCTACTACTGCTCCTGCTCCTACTTCTACCTCTGTTGATCCTGCTCTTACTGACCTGCTAGCTTAGCACTTTGCTTCTCTTACCACTGCTATTGCTGGACTAGAGCAACGCATTGATTCTATTGATCAGTGCCTTGATCAGTACGTAGCTAATTTTCATGAGTTTGCTACCTCTACCTCAGCAACCTTCCATTCCATCAGTGTAGTGGTGGATCCATTCATTGTGCCTCCACCGAGTCCACCTCCTCCTCAGGACCCTTAGTGATCATTTGTATTTTGATGTTGTCAAAGGGGGAGATGTTTAGTTTATTATATGTTTAGGACTTGAGTTAGTGGAGTAGTTTGTTATTTTTCATTGTTTATCTTCAGTGTATGTTTATTTTATTGGATATTGTATCATTTGATATCTTTTATATATATGATGATGTTTATTCAGTTTATGTGATTTGATGTTTACGTTTGTTTATCTCATCTCTATGTATTTTGGTTATTTGTTGATACCTTGATTATATTCTTGATTGTATGGCATATATTCCAAAATAAAGGGGTAGATTTCCAAATTGTTAAAATGTCTTAAAAATAAAATATTTTTTAAATGTGTTTTGTAAATTAAACTTAAATTGATTGCCAACATCAAAAAGGGGGAGATTGTTAGACCCTAGGTTTTGATTATTGAGACACATGTGAGTCAATTTAAGTTATTTGCAATTTTCTAAGTGTTTTTTTGATGTGGTACGGGCGTACCAAATAGTTCAGCTGTGAAGTAAGGCCATACAGCTGGTCGTACCAAGTGTGTATTGTTCCATTGAGTTTGGTACGGGTGTACCATTGGTTGGTACAGCCGTACGTGAGCTTGCAGAAATTTGGTTTGTCAGGAAACCTGCTTTGGTACGGGCGTACCATTGGTTGGTACGGCTGTACACGAGTTCGCAGGAAAATTGTTTGTCAGGAAAACTTGTTTGGTATGGGCGTACCAATTAGTGGTATGGTCGTACCACAGTTCCCTCTCTGTTTCTAACGGATAGTTTTGAATCTGTACGGGGGTACATGTTTGGTACGACCATACGTGACTTATAATTTAGGTTTTAAAGTCTGAGAAATTGCTAGTTTTAGTAGAACAACTTTCATACTTTGATTCCTAACAAAAATACACTTGCAGAGCATTCTTATTTGAGCTATATTCATCTGTTACAAGTAAGTTTAAGCTTGTTTCTTCATTTGCTTTATTGTTTGTAATCCTACAACCTAGAGATTAGGTTTTATCTTTATGGGATTGGTGTCAGCTTAATCCATTGAGGATTAATTTGTATTTGAGTTGATTGTAAGATCAATATTGTAAAGGTTAGAGTGTAAGCCTTGAAAACACTGGGGTATTGGATTCATTTGGGAATCCTTTTGTAAATTGATTGTGATTCTAGTGGAACCTTAAGTTGAGATTTAGGAGAAAGTGGACGTAGGCAAGAGTTTGGCCGAACCACTATAAATCGCACGTGTTGCCAGCAGTTCTAGGAATTTCATATATATATATATAAACAATACCAACATCAATATTAATAATAAAAACTGTTAATAAACAATAATTATTACAACTACTCATACTACATAAATCATAATAACTATTTTCATTCATAATGACAATAATAATAATATTGTTATTTTATTATAATTTCAATAATAATTTTTATTATAATATTAATATTATTCTATAGAATATTATATTCTTATTTTATTATAATATCATAATATTACATATATTATTATAATATTAAAATCTTATTCTATACTATAATAATAATAGTAACAATAATTATATTATTCTTACTAGTATTACTTCATGTTAATATTAATTATAATTAATATTAATATTATTATATTAAATAATCTTTTATTCGAAAAATACTTTTATTATAAGTATTATTATCAATAAATTTAATAAAAATTTCATAGTAATTATACCTACTCTTTTTTTAATCATTATATTATAATTATACCATTTTTAATAATATTACTAAATCAAAATAATAATACTAAATAATATAATAAAATATTTATATTTATTCAATAATCATTACTAAATCATCACTTAATTTATAATAATATAACATTATTTTTTAAAAATGGAAGCGATGGTTTTTTTAATATAGTAATAATTTAAGATTACTTAGTTACTAATCTCACCGTCACGGCAGCTAGACAAAAAATTACATAAAAAAAATTACATCAAAACTGGATATGCTTTTTCTTTTACATCAAATGAGTAATGTTTTAAGATTTTTACTAAAAGGTGAAATACCCCATGCAGTAAAGGGTGTGATTAATGCATTTTGTTCTATAACAAGAAGATGTTATTAGATTGCTTAAACGGTAGACGAGTATATGTGAGAAATCAATTTGTGGGGAAACAAAAACAAGATTTAGTAATGTTAAAATATAAAGCATGCAAGAACCGTTAATGGAACCTTTGAATTAAGGCTGGCGTTTTCCAACTATAACATAATGGAAGAGTGTATTTACCAGGAAGCTGTTGCAAGCTTAGCGTGGTCTGAAATAAATTTGTGTCCAGAACCACTGTAGATTAAGTGAAGCCATAAGTACAAGACTCACATTCCTGGTGGTGAACGTGAATTGAGAACCGCAAGGATATATGTGCACGTGCGAGCTTGCGGCAGGGACAGCTTGATTATATAACCTGCACATAACCTATAAGTCACGTCCAATTTATATAGCCCAACTAAGAATTTAACTTAGTTGTTGAGCTTGATTAGGAGCTGCAAATGGCGATGGAATCATTAAATATTGGGAAGTTGCTGAGCCTTGATAAACTGATTGGACTTGGTAATAAACTTGCTCTGGTTTCTAAACTTAAATGTATAAAATTTGGCAACCAAATCACCATTCTATTTATTGAGTAAGTAACCCATGAGTGGAGGGGAAACTAATGCTTGACATTAGCAAGCAAAGAACAAGAGTACGTGAAGGAACATGAATTAGAATAAACGCCATTCTTGGATTGATTTATACTGCTGCGAGAATTGATCATTTTGAAGAGAGAGAGAGAGAGATGAATCTCTCATTATAATCTTGAAGGGATTTAGCTTGAGAAAGAAATTGACGGACGTGTTGATTCCTTGTGTACAAAGCTGCTAATGTAGCCTTGCTACTTGAGACTGAGTTAAGAATTTTAGAGAACAACATTGATCGGAGAAGGAAACAGCATAGGGTACACGGGCTGCACGTACCTGTTATTATAAGAATATGTCAGAATTGCTTATCATTTAACCAGAAAATATCCTGTAAACAACTAATGTACTTTGAATTTTGTTGCTGCTTAAAGTTGAGCAGCGTGCAAGTCAGAGAAGTGGGTGTAAGTGTATGTGTGTGTCGGTGTGGAGAAGGAAATAAATTCTTCTTGAAATACTGAACCTGGCCGTGAGCTTCATAAAGCAAATCCTTAAGCTGTTGTGCTGGAAATGATTTGTCTCAACAGCACGCCTTAACTAAGGATTCAATAATCTTGTAACCCGCTAACCATGAGGGAATCTGATAATGGAATGCAATAAATTAGCACTATGGAATGGAGGGATTTGTAATCAAGTGAGGCGGCAAGATTATGAAATAATTAACTTCACAGCTGTCCATTCTTTGATCTCATTTTAAATATGTGTATGTGGTATAGCTGTGTTAGTTTTCAGGAATGTTAAAAGTATAATTACCACTTAAGAAAAAATAGTGGATCCTAGCTTTGAGACGCCAGCTTCATGAAAACTTATACGGCTGGAACAAAAAAAAAAAAAAACTAAAGGAGGGGAAAGCATTATACTCACAAAAATTAACGTTGGAACATATTCACCTATCACATCATTAGAATGAAAATCAAACATAGAGACCTACGATAGTTTACATCATTTTAACATGCTAGAACGAGCCGGGTAGTTTAATATTAAGCATATGTTTATATATTTATTATTTCTAAGTTCATGCTAATCCTAATTTGTATATACGAATAGGTTTAACACTTCCCTTATGATGAATATAAATTAGTTGTGATATAAACTTTAGTGAAATAATTAAGTCCCATGAGAATACTTATGTCCCATACCACTAAATTAAATGAATAGCTTGAGATTTTCCTTATTTTACGTCAATAGTATGATAAATGCAAACATAACCAAATTACAAATAAAAGAAAGTTCAGATTTTTGGGAGAGCTAATCTTGTTTCCATGTATGCAATAGATTTATTTAAATAGCTAAGCAATTCAATACTAAATAATTAAAATATGTACTACATATACGTATATGAATAATGGATATAAGTGAATAATTTATTTAGTTTAAACACTGTAAAACTTTGGTACAGGCGAAGGCGAAGAAGATAAAGGGACTACTATTCATATAGTTAAAGGCAAAAAAAAAAGTTTGTATCTCATAATAATTATATTATAAATATAATCATAGGTAAAATCAAAAGCTTAATGATTTAGGTTTTCATACGTAAATTAATATATATATTAACTATATTTCAATAATGATAATTATGAAATTTATGGATATTCTAAATGGTTATAGATACATAGTTATATCCTCGCTAAGGATTTAGGCTCGCGATGCAATATGTAACAAATTTATAATTATTTTATATTAATATTATTTTGCAATGCATTGGGATGTTGACACATTATTATTTACAACTATACCAACGTTACGTGATTATATACATGATAAAGTCATGAATCATTCATCATCAACATGACACTATGGAGAGATAAGAGAGGTGTTATTACTTACAAAAAATGATTATAATAACAAATGATTATGATTTGAGGTTGGTTGTGATATTGACCCCTTCCTCCATAAGACTGGTAGGTTATGATTTTGATCCCTCGCCGCTAAACAACATTTTGGCAAGTTGTGATTTTGATCCTTTGCCACTAAACAACATTGTGGCAAGTTGTGATTTTGATCCTCATCACTAAATAATATACTAACAGGTTGTGATTTTAATCCCTCGCCACAAAACAATACATTGGTAAGTCATGATTTGACCACTTGCCAAAAGTTATTATATAGGCAAGTGGTGATATTGATCCCTCGTTGGATGTTTTGATAGGTGTAATTTGATCCCTATCTAATATAGATAGTGCATAAATAGAAACTAAAATTAATGGAATCATGAGGAAATAATGAATTTACATAAAAATGGTGATTTTACAAAGAAGTGATGAAATGACAGATATCAGAGGAATGTAATTTACATTTGTATTCATTATTATATAATATATCATTGTTATTCCTTTGATGTACAAAACAAAAATATAGCTGATCTACGAATGCGATGTATGGTATAAAGAGTTAATCATAAAGAATGATTATAATGATGATTCAGAACTAATTATATAATTTTATTGGTTGCATCTTTATATTGATGAATTATTGGTTCATCATACGAGCAAAGATGAATCATGCTTCTTATCAAATCCACAAAGAATGAAAAAGGCTCCATGAGTAACTCTAAAACAAGTAATTAATAACAAAATTCAGGTAAGTAATTTTAACTTATATGAAATAGTATATTTAAAGGTTAATTATTATGTGAATTATTTCACTAAAATATTGGTAAATTTATAAGGTTTGGAATGTTGTATTAAACTAAAAATCTCAAAAGCACAAAATAAACTTTATACTTGGCATGAAACATGAAAAGATATGCATTTAAGATTTATCAAGCTCTTTTGAATACAAACACGATGTTACAAATGCAGTAACAAAGATGTAGAATTTATTGATAGGTAAGTGTTAAATCCTAAGCTTTTTCTTTTAAATAAAAATAAACTATATACTAATAAATGAATTTTATTAATAGTTACATGATGACATTTGAGATATTTGATGAAAAAGAGTTTACATATATATTTTTATATTATAATTTAAAACTTTTGATGGGATACATAATCAAATATATATAAGCACTCAATTGAGGTATATATTCAATTTTCAATATTCCTACAAAGAATAATATTATTTTAAAGCAATTCATTTGAGAAGTTTGAAATTTGTTCTAAGATTTCAAAAACATATATGATAGCTAAAGGGTTTGTTAAGAGAATTAATTTGTACTATTTGCATATACATGATACATTTGAATTAACTTTTAATTTTTTAATGTTATAATCAATAAAGATTGTGAGGAAATTTTTGAATATGCATTAACGTTAAATTTCATAATATTTAGTGATATTAAATGAGTAGGTTTGAATAATAATCTAGATGAGAAAATAAAACAAGTAATAATGAAAGATAAACTTTTAGGTATGTAACTTTCTAAAATATGTTATGATTAAGTTTATGATTTTTGAGGCAAAATCTTGATATCTCTTTATTTTATAAATTTCATAGTTATTAAGGTTTAAGCAAAACCAAGTTTAAAACAAAATAATGGAGGCATTAACAAAAGCATCATAATCTCTACTACAAGATACAATTTGTTATCATTTTATAATATATTATTAGCCATGTGAAATTATTTTATTGTTGTATATTATTTGATATTACAAAAATTATATTACTTTTATAAGATGATCCTACTAAGAATGAGGATATAATAATTGAAGATTCAATTAATGATGATGAAGAGAAGATGATATTAGCTATATCAAATCTTAAAGTTTATATATATTAAGGTAACTTCTGCATATATTTTAAATATTAACATATATTTTTTATGCTTTTATTTTTTTAACATATTCCATTCCCTTCATATGAAGTTCAATTAGTAGTTACTAACATAACCACTATTCAAACAAATCCAATCACTCATGAAGCTTATCAGCTACAAGAACTATAAGCGACTTATTTAAATTAGTAATATTTACTATTATAATATAATGAATCAAATTGACTATGTTACACATATTAAAAAATTGTTATTACATATATTAAATCTAATTTATTGAAATATAGTATAAATTAAATCAAAAATCCTCAAAGTACAAAATAAACTTCACCCTTGGTATGAACCATGTAAAAGATGTGTATATAAGTTTATATTATTTTTTTCATTTTATTATATATTATTGACAAACCTTAACTTATTTTCTTATGGTATATTATTGCATATTACAAAAATTGTATTTACTTTTTATAAGATGATCTTACTAAGAATAAGGGTATAATAATTGAAGATTCAATTTATGATGATGAAGAGAAGATGATATTAGCTATATCAAATGTTAGATCTTCTATATATCAAGTTAACTTTTACATATACTTTAAATATTAATACAGATTTATTATGCCAAAATTTTTTTTTAACATATTTGACTCACTTAAGATGAAGTCCAATTAGTTTATACTAATATAACCATTATTCAATCAATCCAAATGCCCATCAAGTATATGAGCTATGAGAACTGTAAGTGACTTACTCAAACTAATAATACTTACTACTAGAATATAATGAATCAAATCTAATATGGTACATATACTACAAAATTGTTATTACATATATTAAAACTAATTTATTACAATCTAATATATTTTTTTAATATCCTTTACACATAATTCAAATGTATTAGATAAAGATGAATCATGCTTCTTATCGAATCTACCAAGAATGAAAAAGGCTCCATGAGTAATTCTAAAATAAGCAATTAATAAGAAATTTTATGTAAGTAATTTAACTTATATGAAATATTCATGAATAAAGGTCAATTATTATGTGATTATTTCACTAAAATGTTGGTAAATTTATATGGTTTAGAATATTGTTTTAAACCAAAATCTAAAATGTGAAAAATAAACTTCATCTTTGGCATGAGTCATGCAAAAGACTTTTTAATTTTCATAATTGCCAAAATTGATATTAACTGAGTTTAATTGTTGGCTAATTAGTTGAAGTGATTTTTGATTTTACTAACATTTATATTTTTGAGAAAATATTTTCTTTCTTTTGAATGTTAGTTAATCATGTTATTTTGATTTTACATGTGTTGACCCTGACTTTTCACCTATATGCGTAATCTTAGGTTTTCATTGATTGGGCTCGGAATCAGTCCCTGAAGTCAACCCCGATTTGTGTACATGTACTTTAACTTTTTCTGAGTGTTCTAGACATGTAGAACACATTGCATTTTATCCATATAAGGCAGAATGCATAAACAGAATGCACTTAGCACATGGAACTATTTAGCAAAAAAATATGTTTGATGGGGCCCACTTTTCTAGCCAAATCTCACGTGCTTCACATAGCACAATGTCTTAAGATGTCAAATGATGCTTATTTGACATACGGTGTGCATCCCATTTCACCCGTGCAAGGTGGAACGTATAGCATCAAAATGCTATATGTGTAGTGCATAGCACTATGCGCACAACATGTAGTAGGAAAAAGACGTTTGGTAGGGCCCACTTTCGGGGCCAAACCTAACATGCTCTACATAGCACAATATCTTAGAATGTCAACTAATGCTTATTTGACATGTGGAGCATGCTACACTTTATCCATATGAGGTGAAATACATGAATAGAACACATGGGGTGCATAGCACTATACACATACTATTTGGCAAAAGAAGACATTTGGTGGGGCCTACTTTTTAGGCCAAATCTCACATGCTCCGTATAGCACAACGTCTTAAAATGCTATATGCATAGCATATAGCACTATGTGCTACGTATATAGCGAAAAAAGATGTTTGGTCGGGAGCCTTCTCAAGATTAAATTTAATGTGTGCCACATCATACAATGTTTTAAGACATGAAATGATGCTTGTTGGGCACAGGGTGCACATCCCAATGTGGTCACAGTAGGCCCTACATGACGGGTCAAAATGCTATGTGCGTAGTACATAGCACGACATGCTGTGCACATAAGCTATGTGTGGCACACATAGCTTATAAATTTTCAATTTTTGGATTGAAAATTACATTTTTTCTAAACCCTAATTTCCCTCTATAAATATAGAGCTTGGGTTCATGAAAAAGGAGTCCAAAAATTTGTTAAAAGCAAGCCAAAACTCTACTAAAATCATTCCTCACTTTATTAAACACTTAATTAAGTAAATTGCTTAGGATTTAGAGACTAATTAATGCTAGTTAGGATCCTTAAGCATGTTTGGAAGCAAGGCTTGGAAGCAAAACCTACTATCATAAGGTAAACCTTCATTTTTCTTCCACTTTCTTTCAAATTTTGCTAAAATCCTTCAATTTTTGGCTTGATTTTATGTTGATTGGCTTCAATCATGTTTGTTTTTGATTACTAATGCTGTTTTATGATCAAATCACATGTTTCTAATTTTGATTTGCCTAGATCCAAGCTAGATTTCATGTTTTTGCCAAAATCCTTCATTCTGTTACTATTTTCCAGGGTATATGCTATGTATTTACACCTATGTAGGCCACACACTATGATTAAGGCTAAGATTTAGGTAAATAGTTTAGGAATTCTTTGATTTAGCTAGATTATTTCCTATATGTTTATTTCCTAGTTTACATAATAATTTGTATATAAATAGGTTGTAATCATTATATTATTTGTATCAGAGAAATATAACAATACTTTCATCATAACAAGGTATCAGAGCAGGTTTGGCTGGTTTAGCAGCTGCATTTTTTCTTTTTCCGGTTTTTTGGTTTGTCCCTTCTTGGGGTACGTAGGTTAACACCATCCCCTTCCTTCATTTATATCCTTATTGATCGACACTCACTTAAAGTCCGAAGAGCTTTCGGCAAGCATGTTTTCCAGCCACTGTTTTCCGGTCATCATTTTTCGGCCACTATTTTCCGGTCACTATTTTTCGGCCACAGTTTTCTGGTCACCATTTTTCGACCACCATTTTTTTCTTTGGCACAGCTTTCTAGTAAGATATTCTTTTGTCTTTACTTCTTTCATGATGAGTTGTTCTTTATGGGGGATTCTAAGTTCATCACGACCTTACTACCAGTGACTACTAAAATCACTGATGATAATCTAACCAGTACAAATTATCTTAATTGGAGCAAAATGGTTCATGTCCACCTTTAGAGTATTGAGAAAGATGATCACTTAACGTATGATCCACCCACCAATGAGACTCATGCTATATGGTTACGTAATGATGCTAAGTTGTTTGTTTAGATTCGTAACTCTATTGATAAAGAGGCCCTCAGTTTGGTTAATCATTGTGAGTTTATTAAAGAATTGATGGAATATCTTGAATTTACCTTTTCTGGAAAAGGGAACGTGCCTCGTATGTATGATGTCTGTAAGGTGATCTATTGATTTAAAAAAGGAGATCGCACACTTACACAGTTTTTCATGGATTATAAACGACTTTATGAAGAACTTAATAGTCTCCTGCCATTTAGCCCAGATGTGAACGAACAACAGAAACAAAGAGATCAAATAGCTGTTATGGGGTTCTTGGCTACTCTTCCATTTGAGTTTGATGTTTCTAGTAATCAGATTCATTCAAGCTCAAATCTCCCTACTCTAAAAGAGGTATTCACTCGAATACTTCGTACCAAATCCTTATCTTCTGATCTATCTCATACTAGTGTTGGTTTGTTTAATGATTAAGCTACGAAAAAAATTTAAAATTTTCACTTTAAAACAATAAACCAAAAGAAGATCTTTGCATCAAAACACAGAAAAACAAGTTTAGAGATAAGATATGGCATATTGGATAGTAACTGTTACTTTCAATGTAGATGTCCTTCATTCTTTATCTCTAAAGCGTTTATGGTTGTAGTAAACAAAAAAACCACCAAGATAGGCAGCCTCCAACAGTATCCACAAGAAACAAGGATGTCCAAGCAAGCAACCAATTGCTTCTATCTCCTTTCCTGTGAACTAGCAAAGAAAAAGAAGAAAAATCTTATGGAATTTTCGTCTTCCTTACAATTACTCTTGTGAAGGCCGAATTCTCCTTCTGCAGAAGAGTGTATTTTCAGCCAAAGGAAGAAGAATGGTGTGGCTTGACCTAATTTTGGTTATAATAACATATTTATACTCCAAAATTAGGTTAAGCTGA
>CANYBF010320680.1:0-29781 GCA_948192965.1 Dalechampia spathulata
GAAAATTCCATAAGTTTTTCTTCTTTTTCTTTGCTAGTTCACAGGAAAGGAGATAGAAACAATTGGTTGCTTGCTTGGACATCCTTGTTTCATGTGGATACTGTTGGAGGCTGCCTATCTTGGTGGTTTTTGGTTTGCTACAACCATAAACGCTTTAGAGATAAAGAACGAAGGACATTTGCATTGAATATAAGAGTTACTATCAAACTGTCACTTCTAATCTCTAAACTGATTTCTCTGTGTTTTGATGCAAAGATCTTCTTTTGGTTTGTTGTTTTAAAATGAAAATTTTAAATTTCTTCCGCTGCTTAATCACTAAACAAACCAACATGAGTATGCTACTAAATATAATGAACTAATTATGTGAAACTTAGATGTATAAGTACATGTAACTAAGATTAAAGGTGACTGTTAAATGGTATAATGAAATTATCGAATGCTTAAAGTGGAAAACTGTATGAATGTAAGCTCTTTCATGTAGGTATGTATAGTTTATGCATAGAGAATTCATATAAGAATAAAAGATATTCATTTGAATATAGATTAAATTGTGTTTATTGTAAGTTACTTATCATTAAAACCATACATATTAATACATGCAAATCACTTAAATTCCTAGGTAATTAGATAAAAGAATTATGATTATTAAGATTAGAAATTTAGTTGATTGATAGTTGAAATTATGGTTATAATAAGAGCATAATTAAGCAAGATAATTTGATTATGAACTTAAAATCACTAATTGCTTGGGAAGGATAATATATAGACTCATGTATACAACCTAAAATACAAGAGTGGTGTATGATGTTGAGTATGTTTATACATGAAAGTTAACTTGAACTATGGTTATTAAATGGTGTGGATAAAAAGCTGAATTAATCATGCATTTCTAAGTTAATTGAGAACAAACTAGCTATGTTTATATGGTGTGGAGAATTTATAAAAATCCTAACATAATTATATAAATTAAACCTTAAAAATTTAAGGCTTGTAAGTTGAATGGAAAGATATTTAAGAAGGGCTAAAACCTTAAGTGAATTATGTACATATAAGTAAAAGAATGTTGAGATAAACACCAATGTGAATTTGGTTGGAAATGTGCATATGTGTGGGCTAATATGTATCTTAAATAGGCTAAAGGTAAGAGGATTACTTCTTATTTGATAAAGAATATTTAGAGATTGGAAGTTGGATCGTAATGGTGGCACAAGGGAGTTCAATGATTAGGTTGAATGGTATATGAACATGGCTTGCAAAAAATCTTGGAATTGCATAATGACATACATAATCCTATGAGTAAGAAGAGGATTAGTATGTAATTGATACCTTGCATATGAAGGTACATAATAACCCTTTTCAAAAGGGTCATGTCATGTGTCTTATAATGGTAAATAGTGAATGATATCAATGAAAAAGGAATGACCATAAATACATGGTAGCTTGCATAATTGAATTAATGTTTATGAAATAGGCTTTATCATGTATACTTGGGAAAGAAAAATATGATGCATAGTTAAGCAAATTGTGCACTTTTTAATTGACTTATTAAATTTTTAAAAGCAATTATGATGATGTAAAATAGGAAGTTGTAATTTCTCTTACGCATTAGTTAAAGTAATAAAACTATATCTATACCCAAAATGGAGATGTTTTTTGACTAGATACATGGAGGTTAATGGTATGTAAAGAGGAGGTTAAATCTAAACTAATAAATCATAGTGTTGCATGTTGAACTACATTAATTTTATTACCTTACTTAAAATGTTAAAGCTTATTAGTATAAAGGCTTACAATTAACATACATAAGGGTTAAATGGTTGAAGATTGGCACATAGAAATGAGGCTTAACTATTACCAGAAACCAAGTTACCAAAATGGAATTTCATACGAAAAATATTCTTTTTGCATGACATGCATATTAATAAGAAATGCTTAAAAGCATGATTCAAATCCAATTGTAATATGTACGTAAGAATGGTTTGAAGATACATATTAAATAAGATATAAATTTTGAATTGATGTGATTCACTTAATTCATAAGATATAAAATCTATGTATAAAAGGTGAGGAAGATAAAGAAATAATCACCCTTACTCCATACATAGGGAAAGCCAAGGAAAAGATAAGTTTATGCTTAATAACTATTAATGTATAAAGTAAGATTGATAAGTAAGATAGTAATTAGTATTAATATGATTAAGATTGTTAACTACATTTATTTAAAGGATGGAATGATAGTAATTGGTATTACTTTCTAGTTGATATTTCAAGATGACTCTAGAATGGTATAATTTTTGAAATTGCAGTGATTGATTGAATTTATATAATGATGAAATGCTTAATAATTGATATTTTGAAAGATTCTGATAGAATATAATTATTATGATATTGATTACTATTGAGTAACATTAGACTGTGAAGAGTTATGGATGCTTGATAAGCATGTTAGGTTAATATTTTTCTATGGATTGATGCTTCTAATGTAAATTAAGATTATATAATTGCATGCATGGTATTGATGGTTTGCAATAAGTTATATTTATGCTTATAAATTACCAACTTTATAAACATGATTATAGATAAATTAATAAGAGGAGAGTATAAATTGAGATAGTTTATGCTTAATAATTATTGAATTATAAAATGAGATTGATAGGAAAATAAAGATAAATATGTTATAGTAGAGTTATTAATTAATTATTCAATTACCATATGACTATTAATTGATGGTCTTATTTGAAAATATGATTTTATTTAGAAGGAAATGAGAACATCTAATGAAATGGAAATTTATGATTGTGAAAATGATTATTGGATTCTTGAATGATTATATATACAGAATAACCATGTATCATGCTACCATTAATGGGTTATTCATGCATATAAATGCATATATACATATGGAAATAATGGAAATGTTAAAAATGATGTTGAAGATAAGATTATGAGGTAGGTAATGATTGTTCCTCCTTAATGAATGGTTCATAATATAATATAAGATGGTTTTTTTTAGGTTGGTTAAAACTGCCCCTCCTTAATGAAATTATAATTATTATTGAGGTTGGTGGAGTTCATCCTTCCTCGATGAGGTTATGATATATTATATAATGATATGATAATTTTTAAGGCTAGTTCATACCATCCCTTCTTAATGAGATTGTATTTACATCTGAGGTAGGTTGATACCATCCCTTCTTAATGAATTCATGATGATTCATACCATCCTTCCTTGAATGACACAAATGACATATAATTTACACCATATACATGATATATTTATAATTTAACAATGAGTGATGATGTGATATTGAATTTGTATATTATAAAAAGTTAAAGTATGATTAAATGAAACATTTAAAAGAGTACATATACACTTAAACAAAAAGGCTACACACTTATTTTATATATGTAGAAATATAGTTTTATGATGCAATTATAAAATTTTATTACTATAGTTGCATGTGTACATTCTATCCTCTTACTATTATAATATTTATGAATTATTGAGTTTTATACTTAATGTTTATCATTTGATGAATGTAGGTTATATTGGTTTGAAAGTGCAGTTAGATAACTGAAACATTAGTGTAATTAAGGCATTGAAGACTTAGTATTGACCTCAAATATACATTTTCAAAGATATAACATATTCTTAGTAAGTATTTTGATATGCAATTATATTTGCACAATTAAAGGCAAAAAATATTTTATGCATATGCATGATTTGTGTTCACTAAATGAAAAAATTAGATAATGAACAATAAAATTACTTGTATATTATGCAAATGATGTTATAGGTTTTGGATGTATGTATGGCATGCCAATATTGTATGATTGTATATTTATATGGCATGCATATAACTTAAATAGGCAATCATATAGAAGATATATGTAATAGAAATACAATGAAAATATATTCCATTAAATTTATGAATAAAAAAAGGTATGCATCCATTATAGGATGATTAATGGATTCTAAATAGTTAGAGAATTTATTAATCATCTTGTGAGAGCATGTCTCAGTAAAATGAGTATGATAAAAAAATTTAAACCTTTTATGTTTTCAAAAAATTGATATTTTAATTCTTATTTAGATACTAACTTTTAACAATGATATTATAATTTTTATGTAAAAAATCACCTTAATAATTACATTAAAATTTTTTATATTAAAGATAAGATCATCTATGAATAACTACAATTTTAAATTACCATTGCTCAAAGAATATGATTTTGTAATAATTAACAATGGTATAGATTTTTCCTCATTAAATAAATAAATAATGAGTTTTAATGATAGCATTTTATTTTTCATGCTAAAATGTTCATGTTCAAAATCAACTTTTTTCAACTTTCTTGTACTGTTTATGCATGTTAGACAAATTATTATTGCACAAGTGCAATAGTTAGCCACATTTCAAACCAACTTGTTCTCCCTCAACTTACTTTTACGAGATGACATACCATGTAATCCTTTATTGTCTAAATAAAGGTATTACCATATCATCTCATACAAACAACCCATACTAAGTGATACCTCTATAAGCAAACTATAAAATGGCTTTAATTAAGTTTTAAAAAAAGGAAATAACATATACTTTTATATTTAATGAACCCCTAATAACTCTTTAAACTTGAGAGGGCATTTATAATTGCATTTAAACTTACTAAAGGTAAGATTTGCTCTTCATTTATTTTTATGAATTTCCTTGTAATTTTGTTCAATGGTTACCAAGAGTATTAAACATTTCCTATACACTTTATTTATTCTAAGAATGTTAGGAAAGAGTTTTGGTATTGTTGCAAAGGTTATTAATGTGAAATCTTTAAAGCATTAGAATTTAATTCTTAATTAAAGAGGGTTATTTTTATATTGAGAGATTTTAATAAAAACTCAAGTTATTATTTGAGTAAGTCAAAATAAACATAGAAGTCGTCAAACCACTATAAATAAAGTTTTTGTTATTATTTGCTCTTAACTCTCAAACTTTGTATTGAATTAAGCAATTTTGTTGTATAATCTAATTACCCCTATATTAAGGTTCCATTACAATTTTATTTGGTATTAGAGCTTTAGGCTTTTAAATATTGCAAACAATTGACATTATTAAAGTTAAGATAAAATAATAATATAATCTTTCAAAAGTTAATTTTATATTAGACCTTTCCTCTTTGATAGAATTGACTACCCTTATTGGAAGTATAAAATGAAAGTTTTCTTTGAAAGTGATAGAGTACACTTATGAACATAATCAATATTGATTATGCCATTCTAGTAGTTATATTAATAGATGGAGTAACTCCTTTAGAGCTAAAGCATAGTTGAAGGAAGGAAAAGCAAATGGCAAATGGCAAATGGTAGGAATAAGAAGGTTGTAAATGTGTTATATTATGCATAAGTAGAAGGTTGTAAATGTATTTTATTATGAAAAAGTAGAAGAAACGTATAGAAAAGTGTCTAATTATACAATAATAAAGGAAATTTATGATGCCTTGGAAATCCATCTTGAAGGCACTAATCAAGTGAAGACTAAGAAGATTTAACTCTTAGCTTGTCAATATGTATTATTTACTATAGAGAGAAATTGAAAGTATATCAAAGAAGATATCAATAGAAATATCTTAAAAGTACTTTCTAAGAAAGATTAAGAGGCTAGACTCTACCCGCAAAAGATAGAGGAGGATTTATTCAATCATATAGTTTGGGCTCCTAGAATATGGCGCCCTTGGGGCTTTCTATTTGATTGTATTGAAAGGCCCAATGAATTAGGATTTCCCTATTGGGCCAAGTTATTTCGAGGTAAGTGGATCATTTATAATGAAGATGATGAGCTTGTCCACTCTTTTAAATAATATTATCTTAGATTTATGAAATAACCTTGACATAAGGAATTGAATAAGATAAAAGAAGAGGTATTACTATTAAAGCTGTAAAGGATGTTATTGAAACCAACCTTTTAAATGATGAAGACAATGATAATGAATTTAAACTCCTTACTAAAAGAGTGAAGAATCTTATAATGGAGAGTACATTTGAATATAACTTGAAAAGAATGGCTATATTAAGTAAGGTTATCAAAAGAAAAATTAAGTCACTTATAATGAATGTAATAAGCTAAAACATGTAAAGAGTGATTATCCTAAGTTGAAAGAGACTTAAAAGTAATTTAAACTCAAGCATTCAAGATAAATTGAGAAAATGGAAATGATTTAACAAAAGATGCCTTAGATGATGAAAATGTTGCAAGTCTTTTGCTTAAAAATCATTGAAAATGAAAGTGACTCTAATGACATAATCACTTCTTCATAAATTTATGATAATGATGTGATGAATAATTTACAATCATCCTTGCTAAATATGACCAATTGATAATTAAAAATAAGATTTTCAAAACTAAAAACTAATCTTTATAAAAGAAATTAATATTTTAAAAAAGAAAGTGAATAATATAATCACTTTTAAAAATGAAGTTCAAGGAGATTTTATGAAAGTTTCAAAACATTAATTTTAAATGAAAATGTAGAAAAGGAGAATCAAAATTTAAGATCATAAAATGAGAACTTAAAAAAGGAAATGGGCTTTTAAGATAACATTTTAAAAAATGTTAAATAAGAAGCATTAAAATTAATAATACCCTTTAATGTAAAAAGCTTAAACATGGTAGAAAAGAAATTTGTTATAATCAAGATATTTTTATTAGTGGTTATGCCCTAGGCTAATTTTTTACACCTAATGAATTGTCATTTTACTAAAATTAGATTATCTATTTTGACTTATTATAATGATTTCATGTTATATTGTAATTAAAATATTTTTATGACTAGCATAATTATGATTGAATCCTTAAACTTGATATTATTATAGTTTCTTACATGGTGAACACTATATTTTGACATGATGAAACATTCTCTTTAATAAAATAATTATAAAGATTATGCTTGAATGTGATGAGATTGATGCAAAGTAAAGTAATGAATCAAGATAGAACTTATCCCTCTTTCACGAAAAGAGATATATGTTAGGTCCTTCATTGAGTAAGATCATAACATACATAGTTATGCTTAAACAAATGTTAGGTCCCTCATTGAGTAAGATCATAACATACATAGTTATGCTTAAACAAATTAATGTGATTATCAACATCATTTGATTTATCAATTTACTTAAGGATCAAGGAAATGTATTTAAATAATATAAGCATGGCATTATCTATGATTTTTATTCAAATCAAATATCATAAACTAAAAAGTATTAGAGGCTACTTATATGGATTAAGTAGATATAGGATTATCAATTTTTCATTACTTGGGTTAGTCATAGTCTCTTGTTAGAGGCTACTTATGACTTATGGAATTGTTAATGAAATTTAGATAAACTGTTAGTGTAATGTAAGTCTATTAGGCCACACACTAAGAACATGATGAATAAGGTTATAGTTTTATTTAGATAAATAAAAATTTATGATATATATATATATATATATATAATTTATGTTAATATTACATCATATGATTATGTAATTGAAATAATAAAATATATTATGAGATATTGCATTCAAATATGTAATTAATGATATTAATTTAATTTTATGAAAGATCTAAATAAGATTTTGATTATTATGAGTAGGATGGTAATCCCAATTAAGAGCAAAATCATTTTATGACATTTAAGATAAGGGCCCTCTTATAGCAAAAAATAAACTTTCAAAGGGGCTCCCTCGTTGGAGTTGCCATGAATAATTTTAGAAAAATGGTTCAATTAACCTATAACTTGAGTACTAATTAAACCCTTTAAATAATGGATTTGGGTGATGAACATCTATTTTTTACAAGTTTCATATTCAATTTTATCACATTAATTAATTAATTATGGCTACAAAGGTAGTTAGCATTCATATATAACAGAAAGGGTTTAAAGGAATTAGAGCATATATATTGAAGTTAATAAATATAAATGATAAATCAAGGGATTTATCATAATAAATAACCTATTATACTACAAAGGATCTTTTAGTAGTATAAAAGTTGAACATTAGGTAACGTCTCAAATCGTCAAATTAGTATTGGAAAATCAGTCATAGGTAGCATTAGTCAAATGCGTAACCTTAAAACATGCAAGTGAAATGTTGCAACTAAATTTAAAAATTTTAATTCAAGGATTATCCTTGTTAGTTTGAGTTATTAACAAGCTTAAATCATGCTTCAGAAGTTCCCAAGAGTCCAAAAAATGGGGTTAATAACAAGCAGTTTTAATTTATGCAAAGTGCATTTTATGTAGCACATTATAATGAATGTTATCAAAATATGTCATATATTATATGAATAGTACTAATATGCACCATATGTTATAGGGGCAATTTACATTGCACATTATGATGAATAGTAAGAACATGCATAACATGATGTAAATGAGAAATATGTATTGCATATCAAAATAACTAATGATAATGCCTACCATACATCACAAGTATAGAATAGTAACTAAATGAAGGAAATGCTAAAAAACATTATAATTAGTCATAGGTTATCATTTTTAACATTTACGAATCCTATTTTTATTGTCTAGATGTAAGAAGATGAATTTAAATAAAATTTAACCACTCTAGTATGGCATGTTTTTATGAATAAAAAAGATTTGATATTTGAAAATAAGTTTTCAAAGCTAAAAGCTTTAAAGAAATGATGATGATTTATGAGCAACGTAGATCATATAATACAATTATGAAGCAATAATGGTATTGGGAAGTTTAATTTTTAAGTAAATATTAATTGAAAACTCATAATAAATGTTGTTTAAAATGTAATATGCATCACACATTTCATATGAGAAGCAATGTGCATTGAGAATATTGTAGAAAAATTCCAAGAAATAGATGGAAAATGTAAGAAAATAAAAAAGATAACACCTTTTAGAGCTTAATGTAGTTGGTAGATCAAATTTCTTGATTCTAAAGTATATTAGTCTAATAATTAGTCTAATTAAGTCAAAGAGCAATGAGTTTTTCCTAGAAATTTTTTAAAAAATTTTTAGGTATTTTTACTTAATTTTCACTTCTTTTTTACAAAATATCCATTAGATATTTATAGAGATTAGCTAGAAGTATGCATTTTTAAATTCTTGATGTAAGAAGCATTTTCTAGAGAACATTGCTTAATATGTATCACATATTTATTAATGTGCATCACATATTGCCAAAAAAGCAAATATACCATGCATGTTTGCTAAAAATAGCAATGTACGTCATGAATTGAGTAATGTCAAATGCATATTATGATGGAGTAGGGATTTGACTTATCCGATCATAAGGATTTCTCGTTAGGACTTATAATAGATTATATAGAGTAGGGATTGATCCATTTCTGAATTATTGTAGTTGAGATGATTCTTGGTCTATACAAGGTGAAGTGGGGTTAGTATAGGCATTTTAGTGGTACTTTGTTGCTTCCTTAGTAATGCCATCTAAGTTGCCTTTGAAGGTTTTCAATTTAGGGAAAAATGATCATTCTACCTAATTTTTGCATAGGTCGCCTATTCTGAGGTTTTCAACTCATTGAGCTTTTATCATTTTTGCTTCAACCTAAAATTTTAAATGAGTGACCCCTTTAGGTTTTTAACTCACTGAGTGGCTCTAATTTTTTCATGAGCCACCTTTTATAAGGTTTTCAACTCAATAAGCTTATATTTCTATTTTGCTCCTTTTTTAAAAAAAAAATTTCACTTTAAGAGAAGTTAAAGATCTTGGCACCATTAATGGGTAATGGGTTGAGTGGATGGAAGTGATATATAAGAGTGATGTTAAATAAGCCTCTTCATGATGGCATATCCAACATATGACTATGAGATAGTACATTTACTATATTCCACTCTTAGGCCTAAGAGCATGTGCTCAGCATAATCCTGTTAGAGTTTGATGCTAGTATGACCATGAAAGGACCATCATACATCTAGTGCTAGAGTTTGAGGATGCATGCCTTCTTGCTTTGTTCTTAGAGCACATAGAGTGCACTTAGCCATCTAATATCATTATTCCTATTGAGACCTAAGAGCAACATCTATAATTGATAATAGATGTAAGTTGTGGGTTTGCACTATACTTTATAACTTTGACTTGTAAAGGTGTTACACAACAAAAATAATAATTGCATATAATGAACTAATAATGTATTAAGACATGCTTTTTGCTTGTAATTTTTATTACTTTCACATAAATTTTATGAACTTGCAATCCATGTACATTGTTGAAATTAAAACACCAACTTTAACATTTTAAAATTAAAATAAAGTAATCAATTAGTCTATACAATCCTAACTCTTATTTTTAACTAGTCTTTTATGAGATTTTTTGATTAACCATTTTGATGCTTTCCTTTTACTTTTGCACTCCAACATTTACAAAAGTGATATATTGTATAAATTTTGACTCATCAAACATGTTTTAATTTTTATCTTAATTTTTACATGAGCTACCTTTATAGGTTATCAAGTTACCAAACATTTTTATTTTATTTTTATTGTTTTTTCATTTTACCCTTTTGGTCTAGAAGTTGATCAAGGTTAATTAGTTTAGAGAATTCATTATCTTCTATATTTAAGATGTGTACATGCCTTTAGACAAGATCTTCTTAATAAAGAATAAACCTTTTATTACTGTATGCTCTAGAGTATCATGGTTCATATGTAATTTTCCAATTGAATATTTAATCAATAAGAGGCATTATTCATTATTTTAGTATAATATATCTTATATACTTGTTTTACATGGAGTATTAAACTAAATAATAAAGTCCATGATATTGGAATAGTATAATAGAAATTCATAAGAAGTTTATGATATGAGGTTCTTATTGTATGAAATGTTCAATATGTAAATTACCCTAATCAAAGTATTAATAAGATTAGACATTATAAATATGGGTAGATCAACACATGTTATACTTCTATTATAAGGTGATTATCATTCACTATGATATAAGTTGTCTAAGGTAAACATATGAATGAATAGTATAATATTGATTCATTAGAGGCCTCCTTAGTGAGATTTCATATTGATAATTGATTTATGTCTATGAAATATAAATCTTAGTAACATCAGTAGTGTAAGTATCCATAGACTTGAGATATCAAGGTTATCTTAATTATAGATTACTATGCTTTGACTCTTATGCTTTATTCCTCTAGTGGAGGCATTCATATGTAGGGGTTTTAGCATAGTGTGAAATAGTTGAAGGTATTTATATATCATTAACGGACTCACCACCTTGGAATAAATGTAGGGGTTTGATCTCACTAATGCATGTAGTAATCTTTGATTCAAAAATCTCTAGCCAGAGTAGAATGCCTAAAAGTCAATATACTTCATAAGGGCATTTTAGGAATAAATATTATGGTAAATGTAACATCAAGTTTATGGCATGATCTAACATGCTTAATCACGTTTTGAGTTGATATTAATCCATACTCAAACCTAAATGAGATAGTTTGACTTGACATTAATCCATACTCAAACCTAAATGAGATAGTGGATGGTGAAAGGAGTTTATTGTAATGACATTTAATAAGGAAAGGTTATAGTCAAACTAATGCCCTCTCGAAATTTAGGTAGTCATGATGTGTTACTAGACATTGCCCTTAACTTACATATAATATCAGTAAACAAGGCTTAATAATATTACAATATGTTACCAATAAGTCCAAAACCTTAAAAAAGGCCACACATAAAAGTTAAGGGATCAGTAATAGAAAAATGAATGATGAATCAATATGATATAGTATTTCATAGTTATGAGATAAATTTGATTTTTCATGTTTATTTGATAGATCATGAAAAGAGGTTTGATTTGATAGCAAGATCATGCAATTCTAATAAGTAGAACTCCATATATGCATAATGCAAGTTTACATGTACAATGCATTTGATTTGTCATATGCATAGGTCACATGATTTGCACCATGACTTAAGTGATAGAGGAGGGTCATGTGATTATCAAATGACTTGTATTAGGATTTTGATATGTTAGACACATCACATGTTAACTGGATTAAGTCAATTAATGTGTCATGATATATAAGTTATCCAATCAGCTTTAGTGTTACCTAAGCCCTATTAGACTATTATAACCTAATTTTAGGTTATAGAAAGATTATTTTTACCTCCTCTCTTCTTCTTCACATCCTTTATAGAAAACAAGTAAAAAATTTGAAGCTTACTCAAGCAAGAGGGTTCTGATTTTGAAGAACAATATTATACAATTCGAATCAACACATCCTTTAATCTTTTTCTCTTTTAGCTTTTGTTTCTAGTAGTCTCTTAAATGATTGTTTGTAATATTAATTATTAACTGATCCTTTTAAGTTGTGTGGATAGTTTGGAGTTCCACTAATTTTGGGATCCAAAAGTTTACTACAACTTTTCAGATGGCAAAGAACGAAGGAGATTGATAAACATGTAAGCATTACTTTATCTTTTGCCATATCCACTCTAGTTTTTAATGATTATTGATTGCAAAGATCCTTAAAAACATATATTTATGAAAAATTTTAAAATTTTTTTGATACATTAATCATGTTTTCAACCAACACCTTCCTAGTTGGGTCTAAACTTCCCTTGGAGGTTTCATACAACCATTTTGATTTGCTTAAAACTAGGTTTTTGTTCCTAAATAACTATAGATCTAACCTTCTTATTGAAGTGTTCATCATTCTCTTCTTATAGAACTATAGATGATATAAAGCCTTTAGCTACTTTTCATTAATGGAAATAAGTTTATAGTATGACCTAATGTGACATAAGTTTCACTTTTATAGATAGTATGGCTTTTATCCTATAAACTAATGAGTAAGAGTAGCAACATTGAACTTCTCATGATGGTTTGATAACCTCATAAGGTATATGGTAGCTACTCATTCTAGTATCAATAATTCTACATTATGTTGGCCAAAGTTTTCTTATTTATCTTGTTAGCTACTTCAATGGTCCTATTTGCTTAACGATGATACGGAGAAGAGCTATGATGCTCAATTTCATATTTATCCATCAAATATATGTAACATAACATTTTGGTGATAATTTACTTAGTATAATTGGAATTAAATTATCAAAATCTCCTTTAACATTATGAAGTATTCAAGATGATTATGGAGTTCTAGGAATTTCTATGAGAAGAATGAACATTTATCTTAGCTATTAATATTTTCCTACTCTTATATTTATGAGATGCTAGATGCTTATGAATGATTTCTACCTAAATTTAGATAATATTTTGCATTAAAAAATTTAGAAGAATGCGTTAGAATGTTCATATGGCTTACATGTAATATGCAAATATTAAGTAACGTGAATTTAAGCTCCTCGATTGATGAATGATAGAAAAATAATATGAAGTTTATGAAATCTCTATAATTTATGGACTTATTGAGTATGATTATAATTATGGTAGTAACTAAATTTAGAAAATGTTTTCAACTATAATTTAATCAAAAACCAGATTAGAGAAATAATTGGCATAAATTTAATATAGTGATAAAAAAATTTATAGAATATTACCATATATATTAGTATATTATGAGGCATTATATTGAATAGATAAAATATACTTATGCTACTTAAACCCACAACATTATTCATAGACATTATAGGAGAAATTATTAATTGATAATCATAAATATTAGAAATTAAAGATAATTATATGATACTTATTTCATTATTTTTGACTCAAATTTTATATTTCAAATGAACTAATAATATGAAAATTAGTTTTGATTAAAATAAAGTTACAAATAAATTACTTTATAAATTTCAATGACTATGAGAAATTACTTCATGAGTCAAGGATATTTTTAAAATTTATATAATGATTAAATAAACTCTAAAATTATTATGAGAATACATTTTAAAGTTTAATAGACTTGAAATATATTTTTAATTTCACACCAATTACACAATTTGCAATATGAATCATAATACTTTAATTTATAGTAAGTGAATAAAGATTGAGTGTAGAATTGATTGCAAGATGACTATAAATGATTATGGATAATTAATTAAATAAAAGAATTAAAAAAGAAAATAGCCTGAAAAATGAGGATAAGATAATAAAAAGGGGAGTGATAAGGGAAGAAATATATCCTCTCTACCTTTGGGTAAGAGTCACTTATATGGATTGAAGATTAAATTTTGTAATTAAATTAATTAAACTTTAATAAACCAATAAGAAATAGACAGCCATTCAGTAACATTAGTCATCTTTATCCCTATAAATAAAAGATGTATGGTGGAAGGAAAAAGAGAAGAAAATGGAAAAAGATAGCCAAACTCTTGTAAAATGTCTTCTTTAAAATTCTCTCCAGTAAGACCAAAAACTTCCTTCTCTGTCCCTTTAATGTTCTTTAAATTACCAAACACCAAAGATACTTCCTAACTTAGCTAAAATTTAAAGGTTTGGGCATTGATTTCTAGCTTCAAGAACATAAGAATGATCTTTGGAAAGAGGATCAAGCTTATTGGAAATTTAAAAGAATAATTCTACCATTCTTGAATTAATTTAGAAGCAAAGGAGTTTAATGCAAGTGCTTAAACCATCTTAAGGTTGTTTATGAAATTTAGAGATTAATCTTTAATGCATGTGGTTTATGAATTTAAAAGTGATAATGAAGTTTTATTATAGTGATGAGTATATGATGTTGTTTGTGAAATTTTGAAATTGATTTTGAGTGTATATTATGTTTGAATGCAAATATAATAATGGCTTGATAATGTGGTATTGAGTTGACTATGTTGTGTAGGAAATGTTATAGGGATATGATGGATGGCAAATTGAGATGATGAAAAGTTAATGAGTAGAAGACTTGTCAAAAAATCCAAAACTCTTAAAATAAACATCATAATTTATTGAATTTGATTATGAAAAATGGGTATTTAAACTAAAATAAGATGTGAATTATAAATAAGAATCTAAAGGATATTTTTATATTAACATATAAATTTAATGAAATATTGAAACATTAAACTAACAATACCAAGTGCAAACATCTCATGAAAAAATTAGAAATATAATTAGGATGGAGAAGTAAGAATATAGAATTAAAGGTTATAAAAAACAAGTATGTACAAATCCAAAGGATGAAAGATTGATAAAATAATAAGATCAAACGGAACGATAATTGTATATGATAATTATAATATGCATTTTGGTAATAATATACATACATGTGGATTTTACAACTTATTGAATGATATGATGTGATTTATTGCATGTTTATTTATATCGATTACTTCATGAAGAATACGACATATGGTTATGTAATGCATATGATGATGACATGCGTGAGATAAATGTCAAAATGAGCATGAGCTTACAAGTGACTTGGTGTGATGATTGGATATATGAATAAATTATATAGAGGCATTAATGTTATATAAATAAAGAAAATAATATGGAAATGATATTTTATTATACATTAACAATTCATGATTGTATATTTATTTTCTTATATATATGTTGATTTGATAGCATGATTAGAACTTATGATTAAAATGACCTATGCATGACTCATAGTATCTAATTACTCTCACTAAGAAATTATACTTAGCACAAGTTGGTTTACTTATTTATATAAGGATATCATACATGAGTAGCAAAATATTGGTTAGGTGAGCAAACCTGAGGACTGTAGTGATAATGGATTTTGATTATGTGTATGAATAGGGTCAAGAGAGGGTTATACCTTACACTTAAGTTTGAGTTTTAATGGCATATTAATATCCGTATAGTCTATAGAAACATGTTCTCTCTAAGTGCATATAATCATAAGTAGTTACTTTTTATATGTCAAGTGCTCTAATAGGAAGTCAATCTCATAACTTTATGATGCATCATTTCATGTCTTTTATACATGATCAATGTGTTTCCGAGTTCTTGTACCATCTATTTACCGATAAAATACTTATAATGTAATTCAAATATTATTCTTACTTTTATTTACTAGTGTAGATGTATAGGATTACTATTGTAAAATGATTATATTATTAAGAATTTGATGTATGATTTTGAAAAATTGAATGATTAAAATGATATAGAAAATGTTTACCAATCTCATTTACTATAATGTTATTTTATTTTACTTGGTAACACCGAGTTTGTTGTAGGATTCTATTTCCATAAACTTAAAGAAGTAGTTTACTATAACTAAAATGTGCTTATGACTATTAGAAACATTAAGATAAATTTCAACCATAATATCAATTCTCTAAGCTGAGATAGTCGAGGTGTTGTCAAATTCTACAATTCAATTAGATAAATATGATTTAAATCCCTATGTATAAGACATTCATGGAATTTTTGCATAAATTATATGTAGCCTATTTTTATAGTTAGTTAGATGTAACATTAGTACAATATCTTTCTATATAGCATGAATATTTTTATGTATGATCTGTAGGCACTAAAATGCACTATTGATAAGACTATTTCTATTTCTTTCCTTGATATGCATTAAAGATGTAAACCATCAAAGGTTCTTTTATAAAGCACTCCTTGATGTCGATTAAAATTAGTTGATAGTCTTCATAGAATCAACTTAACTACTTTTTTGGCATCCTCTGGATAAGTACAACCCATTGATAGTTTGTGATATCTATATACCATCAAGGTTCTTTACTCCAGTCTAATACCATCAATAGTTCTTGCTTATAACAAGTGATTCTAAACTACTTGTTAATGATTAGTTAAATTTGACTCTATAATCATTCATACACTAAATCTAGTATGAATAAAGCATCGCCATATGATTCTCATATCAAAGAGTGTGAATAAATCTACATTGTCCAAAGTTGCAAATCATAAGCTTCATGTATGAAACGTACAGCTTCAACCTTTCCTCTTTAACATCTTACTAACTTATGAATTGGTGAATCACAAGCATTGAATCATTAAGTACTTCAACTTCCCAAGCATTGATCCTTAGTACAACTTTAGAGCTGGAGATACATGCTTCATACTTACCCATATTATTAGTAATTATAAAGCTCAATCATTTTAATAACATAATTTGTTCACCTCTTAAAGTGATTATCATAACTTCAATTCTAGTGCCCTTCTTGTTGACTACACCATCAAAATAAAGTTACCATCTTTGAATATCAATTGCCCTTAACTATTCATCAAGAAAGTCTAACTTAAATTTTTTAGAATCATCCATTATCCTAGATGCTAGGAATTTGATAATCGCTTTACCTTTACTCACTTTGTTCATGCTATACTACATATTAAATTTTGATAATAGGATAAGCTACCTATAAAGCTTCCAAACTATTGAGGGAGCTTCATAAAGGTACTTTATAAGATTAACCTTGAGATTGTATGTACTTGGTAAGACTAAAAGTAATGTCATAACTTTTTTTTATCACCCATACCATATCCATGCAAAGCTTTTCTACAGTATTATACTTACACTTAATCGACAATGATTTCATACTTAGATAGTAGATATTATGTTTGACCTTAACTTCATTTCCATGAGCCATCATCACACCATGAAATCCTTTTCCAATGATAGATACAGTAGTAATGGTTTCCCTAATTAAGATGGTTATAAGATTGATGAATTAGAGAGGTAATGCTTTACACTCTCATTTACCAGTAGTTAGATATAATGTAATATAAATAAGATAAGGTTTATTTTTTATGCCAATGTTAATAAGTTTGATGTATCATGCATTAATGTCAAAAATGCTCATGTTCATGCATAATATCATTAGAATACATATCATAATAATAAGTGAAACTATTCTTTATTATATTTTAAATTTTAAGGGTTGGTAATATCTTACAAAGCTTCAAAGTATTCTCCATAAGGTTGGTGATATCCTGCAAGCCTTCTTAAGTATGAGGTTTCCAATATCTAAATTTTATGAGTTATCTTTCCACCAGTCATCTATGATTGACTTAGTGTTTATAGGAGTAATGACAAGATTGATAACATTTCTAAAGACTTAAAACTCATCATCAAGGCTGATAGGAGATGTGACAGTAGTAGTCTTCTTAATGTTTGCCAAGATTCATAGATCATAAACATCATTGAAGATTGTATATCATTTATTGATAAAATCATGTCAATATGACAACTCAAGAGTATTATCATAGCAAGTATCACTCTGAATGAACTTTACTACTTTGTATTTTATTAGATGTGAGTGGATTAAACCCAATACAATATCATTATTTTACACAATAATAGGGATGTTAAACTCTATAAGACCTTGTCAAAATCATCCCAATCAATTACCACATATAGCATTCATTTCTTGCATCATCTTTTCTATTACAAGGCTTACTTGGTATGATGAGGATTTTAGTTATTGGATAATAATAATTTGGAAACCAATCACAAGAAGAATATCTTCCCTAATGTAAGGTAAGCCAACCTCTTAATTGATAATAATATTAACCACTCGTTCTTTCTATAAGAACTTAATTTTTGATGTAAGGTAGATGACACAACTCTTAGTGGGCTAAACCTTGACCAACCTAATAACAAGGAAAAAGAAAATTGGCATATCTGATATAGTAAATTCCATAACTAATTCAATAAACTGGATTATAATAATTATAATGAAAGTACTTGTAACTTCTCTCTTTGATTTATCATAGGCTTTTATTATTGTTTTGGAAGGTTTCAAATTAGACACCTAAATACCAAGCTTTGATAACACCTTTAATGGATAAACTTTGATGTTAGAGCCATCATCCACTATCACATATGAAGTGAATAAATTAATGATTTATACATTGATAAAGAGTACCTTATTATGGCATATTCCCTCCATTAGTTGATTAATATTTGAGAAGGTAATTTGTTAGAATTAAGATTTTAACTCACTAACTGGTTCTTCATGATGTAAGTAATGGTTGAGGATAAAATCCTCATGCTAGATAGAGCTCTAATGATTACTCTATGATGTTGTTGGGAGGAGAGTATTTGATATGAAATGTTGATGTTGGCTTGAATTTTTGTAAATTACTTAATCATAATGTTATCCTTAAATTTTGCAATCTCTTTCCCTTTATCAATAGGTTATGGAGTTTGTTTTTACTTAGTGCTAATGTCCCATATAATAAGTCTTACCCCTATTAACTTCTTTGGATTATCTGGTTTGTTCTCAAGGTTGTGAACTTAGGAAGACATCTTGTTGCCTCTAAACCTCTTTATGGTTTATAAGGCTTTGAGATCATTTTATTTATCTTTGAGTCTTAACAGACTCACCCTTTTTCCATTTAGAAAGCTCTACCAACTTAATTTTATCAAACTTTTGATCCACTACCAACTCATCCTCCAAGCTATCTTATTATATGTGAATAACACCAATATCAAACTTAATATCAAACTTAATTATGATTGGTATGATTGGTAGCATTACCATGGTCTCATCAAAGATAAGAGAAAAGTAGTTAAGGATTCAAGATTTTAGCAACCTTGATTGCATCATGTTAGTTTGGTTAGCATTATGGTAGTTAAGAAAAGGATTAATCTTAGTAGAGGGTTTAGATTTCTTGAGATATTTGAGCTCACTTGAGTTATTGAGGTATTGGATGACCTGCCTAAGGGAATAATATTCATAAGTATTATGGTCATGGTGTTATTGATAATGGTAATAGGTTTTGGTGTCTATTATGGCTGATGGTGGTGTTTTGAAGTTCAACTCTAGTGATTGGATGAGTTTGGTTTTAGAAGATGCCAAGAAACCTTAGAAAGTGGCATTCCAAGATTTTTTAAACCTTTGCTTTTGGGTTGGTTAATAGGTTAGCCTATGTAGAGTGGTGGTTGTAGGGTATTAATTTATAGGGTATTAATTTGTAGGGTTTTATATTGAGTTGTATGTAGGTGCTAGTTTTATGCTTCATAAATGAAGGTTCCTTTTTCTTTAATCCTTTAGTTTACTCAATCCTCTAGCTAACTAGTTAGATGTCTTTAAAGGGTTGCCTTATACATCTATCATTTGAAGTAGTTTCTTAAGAACTCATTATACTTCTACGTGACCATTTCTAGATCTACAAAATTCATATCAATCTATGACTTGAACTCATACTATTTGTAAAAAGTAGTGCAAAGGAGTTTTGATTTGATCATGGTTACTTTATTATGTGAATGGTACCAGGCTAGCACTTATCCTTCTAATGAGATGAAGAGTTGGAATATATACTCACATGAGAGGTCAGTGCTACTCATTATCATGGTGTAGGTCTTCAAGTAGTTCTTTAGATCCCCCACACTATTGTATTTGAGAATCTATGGTAGGTTGAAGTTGGAAAAAAACCCTTTAATAGCTCTGATGGAGAATTCATCAAAATCAAGATTTAATATGATCCTTTTATTCTACATGATAGACTACAATTATTCTACCTTTTTGTTCATATGCAATGGCCTTACAATGGTATGCATCATGAATTTTTTATAATAGTTTCATTGTTGGTCTCCATATTATAGAGATTCATGATATTTTTCTTTCCTTTATCTTTGATCAAAGCTAAAAAAGTGATAAACACACTCAAACTAAGTGCCTCCTTGATTTACTGCTAGAGTAGGGCTTTGAATTTAATGGATAACATTATAGCCATGGAATTAATAATCATAGTTTGGACTATAACAAGTGATGTCTCATTCAATGTTGGTTGATCTCTCTTTAATGGGGATGTTGCATTGGTAGTAGTATTGGTAGTTTCTAAATATGTCATTTTCTGTACATGGTAAATAAGGTTAACATGGATGCATGAGTATGCATTTTTTTTCAATGTTGTGATATGATATGTAGAGTGTATCCATGGATTATACTAGAAGCATAATACTATTAGCCCTCTATCCTTGATGCTCAAGTGACATGCACCATATGTTATTCCCTTATTTTAGCATGAGGCAAACCTTCCTAGCATAGGGTACATGTCACATGATGCATAGAGAAACTAGTGTCTATCACTTGATATTTTGGTGTGTAATGCATGTCTTGTGACATATGGTACATGCCATATGACATGCACACTTCACCTTTAAAAAGCCAAAATCCTACATTACTAATGAATTTTTGGCTCTTTTACCTTATTTTATACTAACACACTTTAGATATTTCATGGAAGAAGATCCAAATTTTGTTAAATTAGGCTAAACATTACCAAACTCATAACTCAATCAATTAATCACTTAATTAGGCATTTAGTGACTAGTTAACCTTTCTAAACCCTTCTGTTATTATTGGAATCAAGATTAAGGAGTCAACAAACATTGGTGAGTGTTTGAAGGCCTCTTCTCCCTCTCTACTTATTTTCTTTGCATTTTTCATTGGGTTTTTGTGTTGTTCATTGATTAACATCAATTAGAGAATGTTACAGTAGCATTTATGGTTTCATAATAACCTCAATTATCTATAATAGATGAATATTTGGCCATTTATCTTAGTCCATTTATGTTTTTACCTAAAATCACATTTTCCTTCTTATCAGAATTTGAACATGCAATGCATATCACTTTATATGTGGCATACATTGTGAATTTCTCATGACATGTGTATATTTAATGACATAGCACATGTTATGCCTAGATTTTTTCAAAAATTAATTTTTACTTCAAAATTTGCTTGGTATTAGTAGCATTTATGACTTGAAAATAGTCTAAATAATCTAAAATCATCATACAGGGATGGGCTTTGCTTGATTTTGACTTTAAAATTCATTTCCAACTTAAAATGCCATTTTAATTTGATTTCAATGTAAATTAGTGTAATTGGAATTAGATTTGAATGCTTGATTAATCTCTCAAATGATGTTTGATGATTTTAGAGTTTTCAATCCATTTATAATGAATAATTAATTGATTTTTACTTGATGATTCAGTTTTCTTAATTATTTTACAATTTAATTAAGGTTTAATGCAATTTGAGATTATTGGGATGACATTGGATATTATATTAATTCCTAAATAATGCTCAATGATTTTTAGATCTTCCATCTTATTTTTTCAAGATCAATTTCAAAATGTTTTATTTAAATATTCATCTTCAAACTTAATTCCAATTTAATGCTAATTTGGGGAAGTTAAGTGAGTCCAAATGATGTTCTAATATGATTATTGAAGTTTTCTAATTATTCTTATGATATTTATATGATATAGATCATGTATTTTACTCGAAATATGAAATAAAGTTTATAATGTATGGTGCACATCATTACTACCTACCCAATGAGTGATAGTTATCATAGAACATGTGATGCATGTTCATTTATACAAAATCTTAAAATGCATATTTTTTCTTTAAATGCATTTTTAACCCTTTTTAAAGCTTCTTCAAACTATGTAATATTAATCTAAGCTCATATCTAGATTGAATTAATTAAATTGATTTCCAAAATCATCATTTTGTCTAAGGATGTTTGATTACATTTTTATCGATCTTGCATTTATACCTTTTCTTGCTAAATTGGAGGAGACGTTGTCAGATATCTATTTTTATATTATTGAAGCCCTTTGTAAAAGAATTGATCGTTGTTTCTATTTTGTATTCCTCGTGCTTGTTTATCTTCATTTAATTTACATGTATCCTCGTATCCTTTTTTATCCTTTTTTGTAGGTCATTTGTTTTATTTACTACTATGCTTTATCACTTAGTACCATGCTATACCTGCTACCATGCTACCATCTCATGAGATTTATTTATGCTTATGAATGCAAAATGTGCTTTAGGATAATTAGATGTTTAATATGGTAAAACTGTAAATATGAAACTTTAAATTGAATAGATTTTCACCACCTGAATAAAATCTTTAAAAGGTTTAACTAACACTCATGCCATGGGTTGGTTAAACCATTTTCCCAGAACTATACAAGTGGTAACTCCATTTGCAACCTCATGCAAGTATGTATCATTGCCTGAGGGAGCACTTCAAGATGGTTGCTCTTTGCTTCTAATGGGCCCTAGATACAATCTATTGTAATCCCACTTTAAATTATGATGAAAGCCCTACCAATGTATACATTAAGGTTGAAAAAGGAATTCATTAGTTTAATTGCAATTCAATGCATGTATGAATTTTCAATACAAAATATAGGAAACATTAGTGAATATGTAACACATAGTAGCACTCCCTGCTACCCTTATTATTTCATAAATATTAGTCAATTTGAATTCTTTTAGGTAAGATACTAGGCTTGAGCTACACTGAAAACTCAAGGTAGGATACTCTTAGCATATAAGGCATACTAAAAATTTTGATTGTTGCTAAATCAAATAAGAGATTACAATAAGAACCCAACAATATTTCAAATAGAATGATCATATTGTTCTAAGGAGAGGGTGCCCATTACATTTGAATTTCACTTTTTAGATATTACATTGATACAATGCTATATACATTTTAAAATTTTAGCAACATTTTACCACTTTTTAAGTGCAACATGATTAATAGGCTAAAGCACATTCTTAATTTATGTAGAGTGTAATGTGCATAACACATTACAATGAATAGTACTAATGTATATTGTACATTATATGAATACTACTACGTGCATCACATATGGTCAGGGAAATATGTATAACATGTTGTAGTGTATAGTACCAATGCATGTCACATATTATGATGAATAGTAATAGCATGTAGAGTATGTTACAAATAAGCAATGTTCACTGCAAGTGCTAAAGAATATCAAAAGTAGTCATGGGTTATCATTTTTAACATTCTAGAATCCCATTTTCATCATCTGGATTTAAGAAGATAAATTTACATTACACAAAATCACTTCAATTTAGCTTATTTATATGAATTAAAAAGTTTGAAAATAAATTTTTATAATTAAAAACATTAATGAAATGATGATTTACGACCTACCAAGATGACGATACAATTATCATGTAAGAAGTCTATTAAGAAGTTCAACTTTCAAGCAAAAAATTGATTCAAAACTTGTAATAAATGTTGCCTATTATGTAATATGCACCACATGTTGTGTAAGAGTAGCAACATGCATCATATATTGAGTAATATGTGTTACATATTGCATAGGAAATATAATGTGCATCATACGTTATTGGGCTAGAAGTAAAACTTTGAAAGTCATGCATGAAAATGGTAGAAAATACAAAGAAATAAAAGGGAAATGAAAAAGAAAATCATAAAGAAAAGAGATTTCAAAGTTTACCATGGTTAGTAGATAAGATTTATTGATTCTAAAAAGTTAGACTAAACCAAATTAGCCCAATAATAATCATAATTGGATCTAACTAGAATAATTAATTGTTTCTAAACTAATTTTAGTAGAGCTTAGTGTTTTAAATCAATTTTTACTTTACTTGTGCAAAATACTCATTTCATATTTATAAAGACTAGTTAGATGCATGGATTTTAATGTTCTTAATATGGGATTATCTTTTGATAAATAGCATTATGGATCATGCATTACTTAATATGCATCATATATTGGTAAAAATGATAAAATATGTCATGCATGTTTGCTAAAAATAATAATGTGCATCGTATATTAGGCAATATGCAATGCATGTTGTTATGTAAGGAGGCTAAAAATTTAAATTTTTAGTTCAATCTAGAATTAATTTTTAATTAAAAGTTCCCTTAACTAAAAAATAAAGGTAAGCTTTCATCATTAACCATAAATAGGTGAAAATTAAGGGATAATAATTATATAAGAAAGTGTGGATTTGACTTAAAAGTTGAGTTAAGATTTTATACCTTACATATGTATGACATGTGTATGCGTTATATGTTATAGGGTTTTGTATGGATAAAAGAATAAAAGGAATGAGCTACATTCTTTTATTAGATAAATAAGTTACACTATATTTCTATTAAAAGTACATTTTTAATGAAAGATGAAAATCATATCATAAGCATAAGAGTCTATATGATTTAGATTGAAAGGAGTTAATAGTTTTGTGTCCCATTCTTTCATATTCATGTCTATGGATACTGATAAAAGTGTCAATTTATAGTGCAATGCTTAACTAAAAGGTGTTTTAAGATTTACATGAAAGGACTGTAACTAGATCTTTATATATGAATTGATTGAATTACATGGATCTTGGATAAGTTTTAAAATTTTAATTTTATTCTAATATGTATATGATATATGATTTGATGCTTTGAAACATAATAACTCTTTAAATGATTTCATTCTTAAAGGATATAATATTTCTCAAAGTAATTCTTAGTAAAGAGATTACAAAGAGCAATTAAAGTAAAGGATTTTAAAGAACCAACTATAAAAGTTTAAATACATTAAGAAAAGGGAAATTTCAAGCAAATGTTATTACAAGGTAAAAAATTCAAATGCAAGTCCTAAGAAAGGAAATTTACAATTAATAATAAAGCTAGAAATTGCATGAGAAGGAGATATAAACATGTCCATTATCATAAATTAAGGAATGATAAACTTAAGTCCTTTTAAGGTCATTATCATTACCATGGTCAATCTAGCCATTTAAGTTTTAAATTTTTTATAAGATTTTTTGAATGGGGATATATTTCAATTAGCTCTTCACTAGTAAATCATTAAAGAGGTAAATAAATTTAGTTACCTATAGTAAGGTGAAAATACTTTATAGGTATTTTTGAAGTCTATAATATGCTTAAATAAGTAATTTTGATAATGGATGGTAAAAATGTTAATCCTTTCAATCATTTAAAGGAAAAAGACATAGGTAAGGTAAACCTTGGAGACAATATCAAAGGTAAGGTTATTAGAATTGATAATATTGGTAAATAAAATAACCAATCCATTAATAAAGTTCTTATGCATTATAGTTTGAAACATAATTTATAGAGCATAAGTTAATTGTGTTAATCCCAAAGCATACTTTATTTATGTAATTTTAAATAGCAAAGTAATTTTTCAAAGCGAAAGAGCTGAAGATGTGTAAGTAATTGATTTAGACTCTTTATTTAATAAAGGTGTTATTAATGATGATTCTTTAATATGACATAGAAGATTAAGTCATATTAGCATTAAGCTACTTACAGATCTTTTCAAAGTGACTTAACGATTGGCTTAAAAGGACAATGTTTATGGAACTTGCCGAATTGAAAAGTAAAAACATCTATCAAACTAAAGAATAAAGTAACTACCATAATGTCTTTATAGCTCATGAACAAAGATTTATTTAAAACTACTTAAGTTGATATTCTCATTGGTGTATATTATAAACTTGTGATTATAGATTATTACTCTAGATTTACTTTGTTAACTTTTCTTACTCATAAAGAAAATGCTATTAAAGCTTTTTAAATTATTATAAAAGAATGTCAAATGAAAAAAAGCTACAATATCACTTTCATTAGAATGGATCTTGGTAAAGAATTCTAAAACCTTTTATAGAAATCTTGGAATAAATTATAATTTTTATTTGCTTAGAATGCATTAACAAAATAGAATTGTTGAATAGAAAATTTTGATATGGTTAGAATAATGCTTAATAGGTATAAATTACCCTTATACTTTCCTTCTAATAAAATAATGATGCATTTATTTAGGTTTAGCTTGAGATTTAATTTGTCTAAAATTTTGAAAACTTTTGCCAAGTCTTCAAGATGCTCTTCCCTTGAATTGGACTTAAATATGATGTCATCAACATAAACCTCCAAGATGGAGATTATTTTATTTTTAAATATTTTATCCATCATCCTTTGGTAGGTTGCTCTAATAGTTTTTAAACTAAATAGCATGATTGTCTAATGAAAAGTGTCATTGTTTGTAATGAATAAAGTCTTCTCTTCATCCTCTTTATGTATAAGAATCTAATGGTATCCTAGTATGACATCAAAGAAACTATATAAAGCATATTATTATATGGAGTCTAGTAGCTAATGCTTAATAAAGGGTAACTATCGTTTAAGCATCCTTTATTGACATTTATAAAATTTACACATGATCAAAATTCACCACTACTTTTCCTAATTAATACCATATTTCTAACCATTCTAGATAGGTTACCTCTCAAGTAAATGAAACATTTAGAAAAATTTCTATGCCTACTCAACTATGGCATGTTCTCTATTTTGGGAAAAATTTTATCTTTTCTATTTACTCGATTAATGCTACTCATCTATATGAGTTGATGAGATATGATAATTAGGTTAATAGCTCTAATATCAATGGCTTTCTTTATAAATATGCTTTATAATAATTGAACAATAATAGTTATTTCATTATAAACAATACTATTAATTCTTACTTCCATTTGGACTCCACTATGTTGAATAAGAACAATTTGCTCTTTCTTAGAGGGTTTGATTTTTTTCTTGTTCTTTACTTATAGTTTGAACATGGTAAATTTCTTGAATAGCTACCGTATAACATTCTTTTACCATCTATTTATTTCTTTTGACCAATATGTTTACCTCTTTGGTTACAATCCTTATAATGAGCATTCTCATATACAACCTTGCTTCTATTTTACAATATGTGGTGGCTAATGATAGTGTTATATGCTAGGGGAATGCCTACAATTTTGAGTAGATTATTAATTTGTATAGTCTCTCATTTGAACTGACATTATTTCCTTTCCTAGCCTAATTTAATATCAAGTTTTATTACTTTAATTATGATAATTAAGGTTCCTCCCAATATAATGATTGGCGCATGAGCTAATTTGTAATCTTGTATGATATAACCTAGAGCTATATAAGCATCTAGAGTTACAAGGTTCATGGAAGTCTGTTATTAATCAAGATGCTCTTACCTAGTAATCTTTAATTTTTTATTGACATGACTACATAATCATTATATGAATGTTCATAAATAGTTTTGCCATGACTCCCTCCATTATCTTGATGTTTTCTTGTCTCTTTAATTCACTTTTTACTTTTGATCATATTTGCATGCTTATTAAAGATGACATTAATGACTTCATTTAAGGTTTGTTTCTTTTCTCCTTCTCTATAATTATTTGTTCAATGACTATCACTTCCGACAATGAATCATTTAGCTTACCCTTTTGGATGATAAATTCTATCTCCCTCTTGATATGTAGGCACTCATCTGTTTCATGGCCATAGTCTTTATAAAAATGGCAACACTTGTTGTGATTCCTAAATTTTAATTTATTTAAGTTTAAGGGTTGTGGCCATTATATCTTCTTATTATTTCTCATATATCCATATCAATACCTTGCATAGTATCATGCTTAATGGAGTGTAAGTTTGCCTTGGTTCTAGATGAGGGTATTTAAACCATGTATCTTACATGTTTATTCCTAATTAATGGTTGTTAGATGATGGTTTCCCTTCTTATAAGCCATTTTTATTGTTTACCTAGATAAAGCTCTAGGAACACTATATTAGCTTCATGTAATTTTATCATATCTTCTTTACACTCACTATTGCACTTCATAATAAGTCATGCTTCCATGTTGGAATTAGATGATTTTCATGAGTATTTAAGAAAATTAAAGATCTTCAACTACCATAGCTAGGTTATTAAAGGAAGAAAATGATTAATTGAAAAACATATTTATCTTAATTAAATTCTTGAAGTGAATGTTAAAGTGAAAGCTTATTCAAGGTTTGAAAGAGGTTGTGATTAAAGAGTTTAATTAACTATCACATCCTCTATTCTTTGCATAATTATATATGCTTTTATATAATTAATATTCAATTATAAGAGTTTAATTAATACTTTGTTTAGATTTGTTGTATTTGTAATTGTAAGATTAATAGGGCCATGAATTTAATTGAGTATATATGTGTACATGGAACTTAATTCAATAAATGGGTTGGTCAATTCAATAGATAGGTGATTATCTCCCTAAGTGCACTAAGCGATGGCTTATAGAATTCTATTGAATACGTTGATGGGATTAAGAGAATTATTACCATAAAAGACGTGTAGACCCTGAATTTTCACCTGTGCACTGCAACTTTGAGTTTTCTTTTATTTGGTTTAGTATAAGTCCATAATGTGCTCTGATTGTATGGCATATATAAGTAGAAATTTGGACACGTTGTGCATATATTGCTACATGCTACACATATAGCCTTTTTTTGTACTATATGTTATGCATATCTCATCAAATTTTGCAAAATCCCACATTTTTTGCTTCTTTCTGGCAACATACGAGCCATACCTCTAAATATAACTCATATGTTTATAGGAAAAAGGTCCAAAAAATATTAATTATGGCCAAACCCTATCAAAATCATGTGTCACTTAATTAAACAATTAATTAAGTTACTAATTAGGATTAGTGACTAATTAATCCTTACTTTAAATCCCTAAACTCATTTGGAATCAAGATTAGAAAATAATCATCAGTAGTAAGTGTTAGAATGCCTCTTTTTTACTCTTTTCTCTTGATTTCTTTGTTAGGTTTATGATTTTTCTTTGACTTCTCATTAATTGGCTTCAACCATGAATGTAACAGTAGCATTCTTGACTTTTTCAAAGCTGGAATGATTTGTAACAGTCATATATTAGCTTGGGTTTGTGATTCCTTTTATGTTTTTGCTTAAAACCTCATTATTGCTTTAATCATGCACGTCATATACAATACACATCACACTATATGCAACATATATCATGTTATATGTTGTATACATAACTTCAAGTTTTCCACTATTTTGCAATTTTCTCTCGTTTTCACTTGTTTTTTGATGCTAATCGAAGTATTTAGTAACATTAGTGGTTTTACAGTAACCTTAATGATTTGAATTTGTCATACATTGATTCAATTTGATTAATTTTGGCTTTAAAATTAATTTTCAAGTTAAAATCCCTTTTAATTTGGTGTTTAT
>CANYBF010320890.1:0-20123 GCA_948192965.1 Dalechampia spathulata
CCATTGACTCTTAATATCACATGCATGATGCGTTTAGATGATGGTCTATCCTTTGTAGAGTATATGATGGTTTCCTCTGAGGGAAGTCATTGTATATTCTACGGGAGCATGTTACTCCTGGTGGGCTGGGTGTGACAAATATGCGATGGAATATGTCTTTTTAAGAATGCAATCATGAATTTCACTCTCCCTCTGCTTTTCTTGTATCACTCATCAGAATGCATCACATACAACATTCAATCATTATGCATAATTTTTCATAATGGGTCCATCATACCGGTACCTCTTGTTCCTATAGAAACATCTTATTTTCTCTGGTTCAACAAACAGAACCCAACATTTCTCTCTGATTTCATATAGGAATCCAATTTTGTGACCCATTACATATCATCATCATTCTCTGTTTAATTTCATACTCACGCCTCCCTTATACCTCCATGTTCTGTTATATCATATTTTATATAGAAATGCGCGTATGCATATGACATGGTATATAAATATATGCATTACAATATCATAAATAATCATTAAATCGTATTACATTATTTTATACTTAATGTCCCTTAAAAAGATCATTTAATAGTCGAGGGACCTAACATAAACTTGCTATCGCTTTTCTTTTATCTAAATTCCTTGGTAGTGTATGTGAATCATCTTTTGAACCACCTATATCATTTATAAAATATTCACTTTTAAATAAGAAATTGATCATAAATATTAATTATCATCATTATACATTACCATAATTGTATTTCATTCAATTATACAATTTATCACATATAATTTTCATAATGTGACATCTTAAATTTATATCTTTTATATATATAGTTATTTTTCTTTTAAATAGGTGTGTTCTATCATCCACTCACATATATAAATCAATTCATAAGATAATCACATTAATGCTTAAAACAAAAGTCATTTTATCCGTATAACACTTTTGCTGCCTATGTATATTAGTCATCTTATGTAAGCCTTTTTACCAAGTAAATGATTTTAGAATAAAAAAATCTTATACTAATGAAAAATAGATTAAAATAGATTTTTGATGATATATTATATGTCTAAAAATTTAATCGTTAAGGTACTCAACGCAAGCAATTAAAACAGGTCATTAAAAGAGATTAAAAGAAACAGTTCATCTTGCATATAAGTTTTGGTCTAGTAAATCACTATAAAACAGAGCAAATATTATACCATTAGAAACTAGACTCAAATAGATTTCTAACGGTATATTATATGTTTTAAAACTCATTTGTTAAGATAGGCAACATAAATATTTAAAACAGGTCATCGTATTAAGCATATAAATATGTTGCCTATAGAAACAGTTTTCTTTGCATGAATTTTTAAGCTAATCAAATGACCTCAGAATAAAAAAAGTCTTATACCATTGGAAAATTAGAATCAAATAGATTTCTAACCATATATTACACTCCCAAAAACTCAAACATTAAGGTAGTCAAAATACAATTGTTGCAAGCCTCTTAATTCTGCCTTTAACATACACGATAATTATATACCAACTTATGCAATTTTTATCTCCATCATAAACAACTCTTAAAATCACAACCTATACAGAAATGTTATGTCCTATGATAGAAATATAATCAAAAGATGCGGTTTTGTAAAAAAATATACATAACTTTCAATATATTCAAAGTTATACACATTACACACTTAAAGACACAATTTCAACTTACCACTAACTTACATAATTTTTACCTATTTAGGTGACACTCCAAAAATTTCAATTTTATGATGAAACAATAGCTTAATATCATAATAATATCCTTTAGAATCAGTTTTGTAAATATCCAACCACAACCCCACAAAATACATATTTTAGCATAATACTAGGCAATTTGTTTCTCATTGAACTTCAAGCATTTATAACTCATTCTAAGTTCTTCTTATCATCTTCAAAACATACCATAGATCATACCATTCTTAACTCACACATTCATTATCATGTTATACATTCATACCAAATCATTTTAAGTAGTCCTTAATCTTATACACAAGCTGTATCTTAAAGTACAAGTATCATAGTAATATGAGTCTAGTTGCTATCCTTTAACTAGTAACTTGGCATTTTCATGCTTTAAACCATCATGGATTATCCTTAAAACATACATACAATATCTTAACACCTAAATTAAGCATATCATGCCATAATCTAAGCAGTCACATGCACACATACCCACAAAGGCACAAAAGAAGAATGTTGCCAATTAAGACCTCAAAGTGGAACTTCATGCAAAACACCACTTTAACACCTCTAAAGCATATCATTAAATCACTAAATCACTCATAAAACTCCAATTCAACAAAATGTCAATCAATAGCCATGAACAGTATACATTCATATCTTGGGCAGCAACAAAACTTCACCAAAATAAAAGCTATATATCAATCAAACACCAAAACCATAACTCTTTCAACATCAATAAACTAATTGGATTTCTTTGCCCCTTTACTCCATCAAAAATAAGTTCAATGTCATACAATCAAGAACTTATATCTTTACACCTATAGCCATAAATTCAACTCAACCAAGTTCAAAAAGAAGCATACATAAGAAGAAGAGAGGAGGCAATAATTATCCAAAATCATGCTTTTACTTACTCTGATCATTAAACCCTTGAAGAATTTGCTTTTTAGCAAGAATAAAGGAAGGAGAAAAGAAGAGTTTTGATGTTAAGAAGAATAAAACCCATTCCATGTACATAAGGAAGAGATAAAGGAAGGAAAATATGTATAAGCCTTTATTTTTGACTTTCCTTCAACCCCACCAATCAAAAGTCACCACCTAGCCTTAATATTTCATACTAATATGTATACATACTAATACATATACATACATACATATATATATATATATATACACACATTCATTATCATCAATACATACATTCCATCCACAAAATATATTTTTCATTAAATAGCCTTATCATTTTAGATATTTCCATTTATGTCCTAATTTCACATTTAATTCACCATTAATTCCAATGATTTTAAACTTATACTTAGGCATTTTAACTTATATTTTAACATATAATAACATGCAAAACATGTTAAGATATCTTATAATTCATATAAATTCCATAATAAAACATCATTTAACTAAGTATTCATCTTATACATCATAAAAGCTATTTTTTTGATTGCTTTAATTAAGCATATTAAACACTTCCTATATAACATTTACTTTAAAAATACTTTTCTTTCATCAATTTTTCATAATTTATCATTATTAAATATTCATTTCCATTTATAAGCATGCTTAATTTATTTCATCGCATATATAATTAATGCATCGAAATATGCTAAGTGTATGGACGTGACATCCATAGAAGTGTTTGACTCTGTATCGTTATCCTGAATGAGCCTATACAATTATTTCTCTATTTAATGCTCCATTTGGGTTATTACCTTTAACCCATATACCCACCACGTCTTCTTCTATTGGAGCTTCATATTAACAATTCATTCTTGTATTCCTTTTTTTGATCCAGATGTTAAGGTTATCATAGGACTCATAAGTATTAAGTCTTCGACATGCCTTAACATAAAGATTTTCTTTTAGAATCTTCATTAATCTCCTTATATTTTCTTCATATAAAGTCACATTTTTCATTGTCTTCATTCTATTTTGCACCTCATTGATGGAGTCATAGAAGCACAATTGAAAATATCGTGGAATCCTATTTGTTGGTATTAATTATGGTAAGTCATGGTATATTTGTCATTGTGCTTTAAATGTGTAAACTCCATTTCTATTTGATGCTAGTTCCTTATCTAAATTGACGCCCAATGATGTGAATGAAAATAAATTATTATATAACCTGCTATTTGCTTGGAATTCTTTTACGTCTTTTGAGTCTGAAGTGAACGAGTCTTAAATGAATAATTCTTTATGTAGTTTGACCTTTTCATTTTGGCAGCAAAATATTGGTGGTTCATGCCCAAATCTTTTTACCCTATAGTAGTTGTAATTTGGAACTTATTTAAGCTTATATAAGATATAACATACAGACTCATGTATTTTGTTTTGCAGCAAGTTAAGTTTGTAAGCATTAAAAATTATTATTATAATAATATTGATATTAATGTTTTAGAAAATTTTCTATTTATCTTTTATTTCTTGTACTTCCAATTGAGATTTGTATAACCATTGTATTTTTTGTCACTTTGTATTTGGATTTTCATTGTTTAATATTTCATTCACATGTAAACTTGTGATTTTTTTGTTATTGTTATACTTTTTCATATTATCTCTTATTTCTGCTCATCACTTATAGCTTTATACTTTTTTTTTAACCTAAAAAAATTATAACTTTGATATTTTATAGATAAAAAAATGAAATGAGATTTGATAACATCATTTTATCTTACCATTTTTTTAATCTTTGTAACTTTAGACTATAGATTTGGATGATTTTTATGGTTGAAGTCACTTTTACCTGATATCATGATAAAATTAAAATCATTAATTTATAATTGAATAATCTTAGTTTTTGTATTTAATATATTTATAGTTATATAAAAAATCAAAATGCTACTAATAAAATATTATGATAAAAATATAATTGAAATAATATTTTTTAGGTAATAAAATTATACTTTGAACTAATAAAAATATTTAAATTATTTAAAAATTAGTTTTTGAATTTATTATAATTTTTTAAAAAATGAATAACATTTTTATTAGGATACTAATTTACTAATTTAAAACTATAATTCTATCATATGATTCTATTATATGATTGTATCTAGTAATATCAACAAACTAATATAAAGTCAAGTCAATAACATTCATAAAATAATATATTAAACATTATATTATACATAACACAATACAAAATCTATAATATATTTATTATATATTAATTGATATAATTGGATTAATTAACTAATACAATAATTATAAATTAATGACTTTATTATGTGCACTAATTTAGATTTTTAATAAGATAGTTAATAATTAATATGTAAGTAATGATAAATTAGTAATATTTATCTTTGAATAAAATTTAATAGTTAATAAATATAAATAAAATTAGTAATTTTTAACTTTAAATAAAATTTAATAGCCAACAAATAAAAATAAAATGAGTTGTATTTATATTTGAATAAAATTAGTAGTTTTTAACTTTGAATAAAATTTAGTAGTTAACAAATACAAATAAAATGAATAGTATTTATCTTTAAATTATGTATTAATTTATATTTTTAATTTATTAATTTTAATAGTGATATAATTTTTTAATATTATGTTAATTAATGTTAAGACATCTATTTTTCAAATTTAATAAGATAATTACGTAAAATATAATATAATTTAATATTATGCTAATTAATATTAAGGCATCCATTTTTCAAATTTAATATTATACAAAAATTTATTTTATGATTTACTTTTTTTATATTAATTTTTATATTAATTTTTGATAAGTTTTAAAAAGTTATATTTATTTTCATGTAAATTTTAAAAAATAATATTTATCTTTGAATTAAAATTAAAGCGAGGGTAGAATTATAATTAATAAATTTATTTTATTCACTAATTTACATTAAATAAAAATTTATTTTATTATTTATATTTATTATATTTATTTTTATATTTATTTTTGATAAGTTTTAAAAAGTAATATTTAAATTAAAAAATTTTAATAAAAATATAAAATAATACATTAATTACAATTAATAAATTTACTTTATGCACTAATTTATATTAAACAAAAATTTATTTTATCATTTATATTTATTAGATTAATTTTTATATTTATTTTTTATAAATTTTAAAAAATAATATTTATTTTCATGTAAATTTTTAAAAATAATATTTATATTTAAATTAAAATTAAAAAAATAGAAATATATATGTATTTTTACTTTCCTCTTCTCTTTTTAAGTATATAGATAATTATTGATTATTGATTATATTTACATGATCGTTTTTATTAATATTTTTTTGATGAAAGTATCTACTTGTTAAATTGTTATTCAATACATTATTTATATATAAAAATAGGATAATATCTATCTGTATTTGATTTAATGGATATAGTAGAAAATAAAAGGAATGCAGGACGCAGGTAAGTGGATCACATACCAATAATAAACTGAATCGAGTTGACGGTGAGAAGGGTGCATGTCCATCTTGAAACCGGAAAACCACACGTCTATATGCCGACAAAACTAACCAGGCAGGACATATTCCTTTCTTCGAAATCAATTAAACTGGGCAGTCTATCTGTATCTCCCAGAAGAAAACTCCAAGTGAAAGAGGACAAGCCGTACAAGATAGGTTTTGTTTTACTTCAGTTGTAGGAAACTGTGCTAGTTCATGAATGCATACAGAAATTGGGAAAGCAAGATAAGAATGTTGTCGTCCATTTTGGAAGAGATGACATAACTTTTGTCCTTTGGTAATTAAAACTCCGGCTTTCATATTATGTCGTCAGAAATATTTCTTTCTTTCTTTTTTGGCCCCAAGAAATATTTCTTTCTTTGGCTTCTAGTCTCGGATCTTATAATGGGGCATGCTTTGTCCGTTTCTTCATACACTCACAAATATGGCCATCTCGATAACTCTGTTGAATATTTTTTATTTTTATTTTTTTGTTTTCAAAGTTATGAGTTTCTTGCTTATCATTTGCATGATTTAAATGATTGCAAGCGGAAGCATCATGGTCTATGATTCGTATGCAAGATACCCTCGTGGATTCCATATGTGACTGGTTGTTTCGAGTTCAATGTTGATAAGGTATATATTAATTATTTGAGATGAAAGTTGAAATTGTATGTGAAGTTTGGTAATCATGATTTCTAAATAAATCAAATGTTAACTTAAAAGTTTATACCAATTGTGGAACATTTCAACTTCAAAGTAGCAACTACAGTTGGGGTTTGGAGAACATTTCTACCCAAAACTACCGAATTGGTAAAGTTGGCCATCCGAACATAACTAATGGTTCGTCTTCCATGTTAGCTTCAACTATAAATTCAGCAGTCAGGCTTTAGTCTCTCCTCAATTTTCCCATACACATTCAATTTTAATATAATCTTTCTGGATTTCTTTCCTTGCTACGAATTCTGCATATTCGGATGGCTTCAGAAGGGGTTAAAAAGGCTGCACTTGTGGTTCTCTTAATGATGCTTTGTCATGGAGCCGCTGCACAATCAGGTTGCACCAGTGCCCTGATGGGCTTAGCCCCTTGCCTAAACTATGTCACAGGGAATTCATCAAGTCCATCGTCCTCGTGTTGTTCACAGCTGGCTGGTGTTGTTCAATCTCAGCCACAGTGTCTGTGCGCAATGCTTAATGGTGGTGGCTCATCGTTAGGCATATCTATCAACCAGACCCTTGCTTTATCCCTCCCTGGAGCATGTAATGTGCAGACCCCGCCAGTTAGCCAGTGCAACGGTACTAAACTTGAACAGACTCGAGTACTTCGATGTCACGTTGTATGAACAGGATTTTGGTGTAGGTATATTGATTTGACTTTTCTTTTCAGCTGCAAATAATGGTCCAGCATCATCACCAACAGGTTCTGCATTGAGCCCTCCAGTAGATGATGCTCCTGAAACTCCAAATACGCCAACCATAGGTATGAACTAATTAAAACTACAGCCATCAAATTCTAAACCCAACTATCCACAGTACTCATTTTGACATTTTAGTGAAGATTTACCATTCCATGGATGAATGCAGGGGGTGGTTCTAAGACAGTACCAACAACAGGTGACACATCAGCTGCAACCATCACCAGACTTCAACTTCATCTCACCATTTTCACCGTTTTCATTGCTTCAAGTGCTTTTATTATCACCAAATTTTGAGCCTTCGATGCATTCTGAGAGCTGTTCAGCTAACTGCAGCTATACTTACATGTGCTTTGTAGTAACCATGCTGATCAGTGACTGTCACCGATTGTTTGTTTGTCCTATGCATTATTCGTAAAGTTGTAGCAACACCGAACGTTCTAAATAAACAGCCTATTTCAACATACCAATAGTTGCAGATATTGTTCGACCTTTTTGCTTGTCCATGTATAAGCAAGTATTGCTCTTTCCACTCATCAATATGCTATGAATCCCACATAGATATTACTACGAAGTCAACTCCTGAACACATAATAGCTATGGCAAAAGAAAATTAATCTGGGTATTGCGAAAAGAAACCAATCACAACCCTTTGGTTTTCAGTGGCATCTTAGATGTATGAGCTTTCTATTCTATATCATGCCTTCTACATGAAGCAACTAAACAGATGTAATGCAATATGATCAAATATCACACCAGCGTCAGAATTCCATTTACGCATTAAAAGAGCTTCAATATTATAATATATTGTAAGAAAAAGAAAGACCGTGGACATGGATATAGACACGTAAGGCAAAAACTGTAGAATAAAATATTTTCTTACAAGGTCTTGAGGCCATCTGAATTGTTTACCAAAGAATCTGTTATAAAGTAGGAAAAGTTGCTGAACTGTATTAGCCAGCTTGCTGCTCTTTCCTCCGCATCCTTCCGTTTATAACCAGACCCCATCTCTTTTCCCTACAAATCACCAAGTCTCACCATTGTATGTTCTGCATTCTACAGTTGACGGACACGCTAAGAAAGACATGGCAGCTCGAAGGGGGATGATAGCGATACTCGTTAGCCTTGGCATAGTGGTGACATTATGGGCAGAAGGAATGGCCCAGTCGAGCAGTTGCACAAATGTGCTGATAAGCATGTCCCCATGCCTAAACTACATAACAGGAAACTCATCAACACCATCTCCTCAATGTTGCACGCAGCTAGGCAGCTTGGTGAGATCACAGCTTGAGTGCTTATGTCAGGTACTTGACGGTGGTGCCTCTTCACTTGGTGTCAATGTTAATCAGACTCGGGCTGTGGCTCTCCCCACGGCTTGCAATGTCCAAACCCCACCTATTAGCCGTTGCAATGGTGAGTGATTATCGATTTTTCTCGATAACCAACATAATCTTGTATTTCATTTCGAACTATATGTGATTTCAAGATATTAATTTAACTGAAAAATTGTATTTACAGCCTCTACGCCTACTAATTCTCCATCAGGATCTTCAGATTCTCCTCCTTCAGGTTTACACATTCAAACTCAAACATATCATTGTTGGAATAAAAATCAGATGACATTCCTGACATGATTAAGAATCAAGCTTCACAACTTATCAAAAATATTTGGTACGTCGTTGCAGGGAATGGTGGATCAGAAACAGTACCATCAACAGATAATGGAACATCAAACGGAAATGCCCACAAGTCCAACTTATCGTCCTTCTTCTTCTTTCTGTTGCTCTCAGTGGCATCACATGCTTGAGCCATCTGATCAGCACTTCCATATTATTCAGCCATCCGGATTATTTTGTTCTGATGCGTCTCTTGGAGAACTCGTGTCCCATTCATGTAATCTTCTTTTTTGCCATAACAGGAACCTGGGTCAGATTGTATTGTTTTCAGTAGTATTACGTGCCTAATAAATAAAACTCGCATCATCAGGATCCTTCTCCGTTCCACATCGAGACCTTGTCATGGCGCAAGCAGATAAATATATATTTTCAAAAATAATAAATAAAAAAAAGTAAAATAATTTCAAGGGATTCACATGATGGAGAAGCTTCTTCTTGAGGGTCTAGTCCTCAAGAAACTCAAATTTAATGGAGTGTTTGACCAATCATCAAGTATAGACGTGTCCCAGAAGATTGAATCTCTTTTTAGTGTTCGATGGTCCAATTTTTTACTGTTTTTATTAAATATTAAATATTTATATATTATTTATTAATAATAATGATATATTAATCGATATAAAATAACAATAATTATTTTTAATATTTATTAACTATACAAATAATTGAACCCTCTAATATTTAGAATTATCATATTAAAATTCATAAAATTACATCAATTATTGGAGGATAAGTTACACAATTTAATAATAAGAATCTCTAAAAAGATGTGAACTATAATTTAAGAAAATAAACAAACAAACAAATATATTTTTAGAATAAAATATCACAAAATATCAAACCAAGAAATTCCAAATTATTATGATATTGACCCCAATAAAATAATTAAATAGAAATATTAATTTTTAAATAAAATTATTAATAAATACATAAATATTATTGCAATTTAATCAGCTTCAAGCTCTGTTATTGCTAACTTTTTCCTTAAAAAAAATTTCAGCTGTCAAAATTACTCTTTCCCAAAGCAATTCTACGCTACTCTCTCACCATTTCTTCTGTTGAAATCTAAACTGATGCAACACGGCACAACGCACTATTACAATCTCAACATTCTTGGTTTTTCTTTCAGGTAATGCTTGTGTCTTTCTCTTTGTGTTTCGAGGCAACGTGATATAGAATTAGACTCGGTTCTGATTCGCAGTTGGCTTTCAATTTGATTTCGTTTATGAAATTGTTGATTACCCATTATTTCTTTTGCTTTTTTATAATTGGGTTTTGCGTTTTCAATTCTAATCCGCTGTCCACTCTGTGTTTGTTTGGTTCTTGGGTTCGAATTTGATGTTTTCTTTTTGATAATCTTGCTATGAAATGAGGAAAATTTTTGCTAAATTTTCTGTAACATTTTGCTTTGGAATTTCGTCTTGATGGTTCTTGAAAGCATGGAATTTTGTTTAACGATCTGCATGCGTCAAAGGTGGACATTTGTAAGGATTTTACACATTCTATACGCTTAGATGCGTTCTAATTCTGCTGTTGCATAACTGGCTTTTGGGTGAGGAATCTTCTTAGTACTTCTCCTACGAATGGCAACACAATATCTTAGTTCTTTTTGGAACTTCTAACTGTTTTCTATCAGGAAATATACTTACAATTACTTTTCAAAATTGCAAGATGCTATATATGGTTCGGACAACAGCTTTATGATATATACATATCCACAGTGATTGATTCTTTGTCATTGGTTTGTTGTTTTCTTCTGTTGAATGGCTTACACTAGGTTTAGGAAGAATGTTACGATGGAAATATTTCCAATTTTGTGTTTGGCAGCAGAAGTTTTGGTCATATTGGATTCAAGTCCCTGTGTGGAATTGTTTTGTTTGGAACGATAGATAGAAATTGGAAGCTAATTTTGATCGCATTGAATATCTCTTGATTGATAATATAAGATTATTTCTTAAACTAGTAAAATCTCAATCTAACATATGGTTTAAAGTCCAAATAATTTCATTGCTTGACCACTTCCTAAAGAGTCCTCTTTCTTATGCTTGGTACCTTGTCAGCCAAGTATGTAATTCTCATCTTGTTGAACGAAACATGATTTATGGTTCTCCTCTTATAGACATAAGGTTTCATATCTTCTAGGATTGAACTAAGTTCTAATCTTTTTATTGGGCAATTAATAATTGAAATCCAGGATTTTCTATGGATTTTTCATATTGTAGAACTCTCAACGTTGTGGAACGCTAATGTACTGGTACGCACACAGACACACACACAAAAAAAAAAAGCATGCACTTTGTTGATCAAAGATGTGTTTGCTCAAGCTGAGACAAGAACTAGAATAAACTTAAAAGGAAAATTTGAGCGCCATGTGTTACTTGTTATTGTGAGGATGAAGAGATTATATGTTGTTAATTTGCTGTCATGCTTATGTTGCAATGTTGTCTTCACTTGCCTTTTCTGGTCTCATTTTTTTGGTCTCTGAAGGGGTTTTGCAGTTTCAGTTTTGTATGACCAGCGTTACCTAGACAGATGAAATATATAAAGAGACATTTGATTACACTATCGATTGATGATCATTGTTGGAGATGTAATATTGGTTAGATTCTTTTGTTTCTTTCTTACCAGTAATTCTATCTATCTTTAGGAGTGCATTGGATTAAAAAATTCACAGGTTCTCCATTAACCATGGTTGTTGTATTGTATCAGATAGCTTAAAAATTGTTCCACCAATCAACCATCAAACTTAACAGTGAATAATCGTTTGAGACAAGGTGAAACAGCAATTAGTATGTCTGAACTGATTGAAGGTCTTCCAGATGCCATCACTATCAGGTGCATTGCACGGGTTCCCTTCTACCTCCATCCCAAGTTAGAGCTTGTCTCTCGTTCATGGCGAGCTGCCATACACAGTCCTGATCTATTTAAAGCCCGACAGGAGGTTGGTTCAGCAGAAGATCTTCTTTGTGTCTGCGCCTTTGATCCTGAGAATTTGTGGCAGCTTTATGACCCTCGTCGAGATCTTTGGATAACTCTTCCTGTTCTGCCCTCAAAAATAAGGCACCTTGCGCACTTTGGTGTTGTCTCCACAGCTGGAAAACTGTTCGTGCTTGGTGGTGGTAGCGACGCAGTAGACCCATTGACTGGTGACCAAGATGGAAGCTTTGCAACCAATGAAGTCTGGTCATATGATCCTGTAATACGACAGTGGGCTCCATGTGCATCAATGTTGGTGCCTCGTGCGATGTTTGCCTGCTGTGTCTTGAAGGGAAAGATTGTTGTTGCTGGTGGTTTCACCAGTTGTCGAAAATCAATATCTCAAGCAGAAATGTATGATTCAGAAAAAGATGTCTGGATCCCAATACCTGATCTCCACCATACTCACAACTCAGTGTGTTCCGGAATTGTTCTTGAGGGAAAGGTGCATGTCTTGCACAAGGGCTTGTCAACGGTTCAAGTATTGGACAATGTAGGGGCAGGGTGGACAGTTGAGGACTGTAATTGGCTCCAAGGTCCAATGGCTGTCGTTCATGGGACCCTGTACGTAATGAGCCATGGACTAATAATCAAGCTGGCGGGTAAAGTGAGGAAGGTAGTATTTTCAGCATCCGAGTTCCGCAGAAGGATTGGATTTGCCATGACCGGGTTGGGAGATGACATATATGTGATTGGAGGGGTGATTGGCCCAGACCGATGGAATTGGGATATCCAACCAATGTCTGACGTTGATATCTTAACAGTTGGGGGTGAGAGACCAACTTGGCGACAGGCTGCTCCAATGTCAAGGTGCCTTGGTACAATTCTTGGATGCACGCAGCTGAGAGTTTAGGTGTCATCTGTCATGTTTTGTGAAAGTTATTCTCTTGTCATGTGAAGGCATGTGATAACCTCTGTTTTTGAAAGAGATGAGGAATGTTACTTTTCTTCACTGGTTTGGTTCCTTGTTAATCCCTGCCCTTGTTTCCTTTTGATGCATGGATGATTAGATTCCCATTTCGGGGGCAAAACAGAGGGTATCGAAGCAATTAAATTGATGAGGAAGTGCTACATGAAATTTTAGTCAACAAAATCTGATCTATCAACCCTTTTTCTGTTCTCTTTTTTTCCCGAATCGTATGTCAAGCAGTTTCTTTTAGCATTAGTTACCTGTTCATGTTCGGTATGTTCATTAACAGGATGAAACGCATTTCACCAGGAACTGGTGCTTGTCTTCAAAGTTATTTAATCAAGGAAAAAGTAAAAAACCATTCCACAAATGTCCAATTTAACGCTAAGGTGATGAAGAACCAAGGCCAGTACAAGGCTTCTGTAACCATTACCTTCTAAGCTGTTTTAAGGCTCCAAAATTTGTAATCGGACTCCTTATAATCCTTTTTGAGCCTGAAAGGGCCCAGTCTTTTGTAAAAGTTCATTGCAAGCTGCGCCTCGTTCTGTTCGGGAGAAAAGGGCCCTGCTCGTTAAACCCTGAAAATCTTTGGTTGGAGACAAAAACCCTATAAAAAAAAACACTGAGCTTGCGTTACGGTTGAACTTGGAGATGGAAGACGCTCAAACTGAAACGTCAGAAAACAACAATAGAGAAATTGAAATAGCCCCTGCTCTTGTTACAGTCCATCCGGTTCAGAATTCCGTGGCAGTAGCAGTCGGATCGGATCTCCGTATTTTTGACCTCCAGTAATCATCCAATCCTCCACTTTCCTCTTGTGCTTTTAATCATTAAATTTGGGTGTTTAGTCGAGTGGTTTAAGTTATTTAGTTAATTTTCTTGTTCAAAAAAAGACTTTTTTGGACGTTGGTTGATAGATTGTTATTCATGGTGTTTTAACAGGGGAGGTTGCGGTATAGCCTTGGTGGATGATTCTAGCGAACCTTTTCACAAGGATTCAATAAGAGCTATTCGTTATAGTTCAAATGGGAAACTTTTTGTATCAGCTGGTGATGATAAACTTGTCAAGATTTGGGCCACTGATTCTTGGCGTTGCATTGGTACAGTGTGAGTTTTCTTCCTTTTTCTATGTTTCTTTATCTGTTCTGGAAATCGGTTTGCTACAATTCACGAGTCGACGTGATGGAACGCTGACTTTTTCTATAAAAAAAAAAGTTCGTGGGTCACTTGTTAGATTTGATACAACGTAACTTCTCTGGTATATTGAGACATCTGTGATTATTTTAAATGCAATAGGTGCTCAGAGAAAAGAGTGAGTGCAGTCGCTATCAGCAATAATGGGATGTATGCTTGTTTTGCTGATAAATTTGGAGTTGTTTGGGTTGTGGATCTACACCACTTTGATGGGAATCAATCCTTAGTTATTGAAAAGGCTGTGCCTTTACTGGCTCATTACTGCAGCATCATTACTTGCCTGGTAAATCATTCTTGATTACTGATGTTCCATACTTCTTTTTAATGGTTTTAACCATTTTGGTGTTGTCGGTTATAACATTTCTTGGATCATATAACATGTCTGCAGGAATTTTCAGTGGATGGACGTTTTATTGTTGGTGCAGATCGTGACTTTAAGATTCGTGTTAGTTGCCTCTCTGCTCTGATTAATTGTTACAAATTTCTGCCTTCATCTTTTACCAGTTTGCATCTTAATTCCTTTACAGGTTACCGTGTTCCCAAAGAAGCCTTTAGATGGAGCTCATGAGATACAAAGCTTTTGCCTGGGTCATACGGAGTGAGTGAGTTTCAGTATCATTTATCTTTGCATAGTTATTGTATTTATACCGATCATAATTAACCAGAACATGAGATCAGAGGATAAAACTTACTTTTAAAAATTGCAAAACGATTTGTTTCAGAAGTTACTTATTCTCCACCTGCATTAGAATTTTGCATGTTGTTTTGTAGGCTTGTAGCTGCATATAGTTGAATTTGTTTCTTCAGTTATTAGAATATTGGTTTTGACTTTTCATGTTTCACTTTGCAGGTTTGTGTCCTGCCTTGCTTTTGTTTGCTCCGTGGATTACCCCCAGGGTTTTCTTGTTTCTGGCAGTGGTGATTCTACAGTGAGTATTCACTAGATATTGTCTTAGCATTATTCAGATCATCTTCCTTCATGCACTTAACATGCAAACTATGAAGCAGTGGTTGATTCTCAATACCTATGCAGGTCCGCTTGTGGGACATTATATCTGGTTCTCTTCTTGATACTTTTGAAGTTGGTTCTAAGGTACTTATCCTTTTATAATTTGTGATAGTTTCATTGACCTCTTCCATAGTTCCACAGTGTAATTAGTTGCTTTATTTGATGGAGCTAGGAATTGTAAATTCATAATAATAAAGTTGATCAAATCAATTTTAGAATTTGGACTGGATTTTTCTCTTTGGCATATTGTTGGTTGCAGTCCATAAGTTAGTGTCCGACTGCTGTTGAGACCACAACTCAGTGAAGTTGTTATATTACAACTGTAAATTCCTGGTAGATATTTCTCTGTTTTTTATCTTCTCCATTCAACAAAAGAAAATGGTCCTGTAACGTGGGAGGAGTTTTAGAAATTAGGAAGTACTGTTCCTCTGCCTTTGTGAAGTTGCTGATTGTTTATTTGTTTCATTTTCACTTAATAATGAAGGTTGTGCTTATAGACTCTAGCAAAAGTGATAAGGACTGTTATCCTGTCACTGGTCTGTGTGCAATATCGGGTAACTTAGTAGCAGTGGCAGTTCAAAGGCAAGTTTCCGAGCTCTCTATGTTTTTCATTCATAATGAAATGTTACTTGATTCAATATTTTGATACTTCTTTCATATTGTATTTTAGCTTGCAAGGAATAATGTTATTAAGCTGTGATCTGTCTTCCCAGAGTCTCCATGTCATCAAGGTAAGGACCTTGACAGCTATTGAGTACTGTTAGCAGTAGAACCACTATGCCATAACTCTTACAGCGTCTGTACTTCTACGGCACATGCAGATAGTACAATTTGCAGTCTGATGTGTTTCCTGAGCTAAATCATGCTCGCTTTTGCCCCAATTCAGCATGTTATTAATGTCATCTGAAAAACTGAATGGAATAGCTAATTCTTAACTTGTAAATTTCTCATAGTGACTAAATGTTTATGTTGACTTCCATCTGCTATGAATTAGAAAACAGTAGACGAATTTTGAATTAGATTCTGGATAATAGAATGCTCGACAAGAAATCCTTTAGATGTAATGGTACTCGGCACATGGCATAGGCATGAATATCTCTTTGTGCTGACTTCTTGTAGGTGGTTTCAGTCATGGGAGAAAACTTTATTCCCACGAGCTTGGGAAGTGGCTCTTCAGGAGAATTACTATGGATGGTAACTGGTGTTTCTAAATTGCACGGTTCTGATTACAACTCTCTGGCAAGAGTGAAGGTTCTTTCTGGTTTCAAGAAATGGAACCATGATTCTGATGACCATGAGCTACATGTGTTGGGAGATAATGAAGTACCAGGGGTAGGGAAACTGCTAGAGAAGTTGCAGGGAAGTGTCTCCATTGATGAAAAGGTATTTCAAGAGGCAGCTGAAGCTGTGAAATCAGCAATGTGCAACTTGTTAATTAAGAAACAGTATCCCACTGAAAAGAGAGAATTCAGAAAGAGAGGTAGGAATGATAGAAAAGTCCAACAGTGACATGACCTCAAGTGGTGCTAACAGATCTTTCTACTCGACTGATTCTTAGAGAAATTATTTGTGTTGTTTTGCTTCTTCTCTTAGGTTGTACGTGTAATCTTATTATAAAATCATTGTACCTTTCATGGATGAAATTGAGGATCCTGCAAATTGCAGTTGTTGAATCTTAGATAAATGGTAATATAATAGCACTTGCTTTCCTTATTGTTGCCACATGTTATCGCGGCTGATGTTGACAGGTTCATTGTCTTGTATTTGGTGGGTCATAGATTAACGCCCCTTTACCAATGGTCAAAAAACGTTGGTTATCCATCCTGATGGCCGATGCTCCTAAAGCAGCAATTTTGGATTTTGGACTGTAAATCTTCCCAATTGGCTTGTCATGGAAGCAACAAATGGCAGAACTTTAGAAGAGTTCTTCCTCCATTGCTAACTATATAAGTAAAAACGACAAGCTACTCACTCCATAAAAAGACATCATATCATCCCACTTGTTGCCAGCTCTAATCTCATCTTATCTCATTGAGAAATCAAAGCTTTAACAGAGCCCTTTTTGTTGCCTTGGTCAATGAACAATCATGGAGTCTTTCTTTGCATTACATCATTTAAGAAATTATTTGCCAGACAACTTCTTGATTGATTTTGCATTTTGACAATTTACACCAAGGGACAGCTCTACTCGGTTGATGGGGACGGTGGCTTCATTGATCAACCCATTTTAGGCATTAACACGAAACTCAATTGGCCCTCCCTTGTTCGCCCCCCAATCCGATTCTCCAATGCGACACCTGAAAGTTTATAAAACCCATCTGCAGACTTAAATGAGAAAAAGGTCCAGTGAAATTTGGGTCAATGATATCAACACAAGCTAGATATATGAATAAGGGGAAAATCCAACTTGGAAACTTATCAAATAATATAATCTAGTAGTTAAAGATTCTTTCATCTTGTTTGACATGAAGAACTCACTCAAAACTTTTCACTTTCCATCATTGCATGTTCTTATGATTTCCTGATATCCTGACGACTCCTTTACCAAATAAAAGGGTAATTCACTAATTAAAATTGCAAAGCGGAAGCTTGATCTTGACCCTATCCTCCATTTGGGAAAGAAGAATAATAATGCAATGGAGACAAAGGAAAATCAAATCATAGGGTCCACGAGCCATCCCCACGGCCTTCAGTCTCTTTGCATTGGCGACTTAATGTGACAAAATGTCAGCTCTTTAGCTTTTCCTTTTTTCTAAATTTCTAGCAAGAGACTGCAATAATCATTAATTTGGGGGAAAAGTGAAAAAAGAAAAAAGAATAGCCATTAATATAGTTTATTTTATGGTGCAGTCAGCCTCAACAAAGGTTTGACAATACCACCCATTTGGTAGAACCCTAAATTGAATTGTCGATTAAAATTACGCAAGCACCCCCCTCTCTCATAATAATATTTAATTATTGTCATTCATGTGCCCATGCAACTCTCCTATTCATCAAATAAATTATTATCCCTACCCATTTAAGTGACAAAAAATAATAATTTATGAAGTAATGATGGATGATATATGTTAGTTTAATGATATATGTATTTCTAAATCTCATGTTTAGATTCTTGCTCTTGTATATGGTACCATTATCAAAAATCATTATTTTTATAATTAGAAATTATTCTACAGATTCCTCTTAAATTTGTTGGATTCTACATTAATAACAATCTAACTCATTCAATTAATTAAAAAATTAATATTTATTTATTTATTTATTTATTTATTTTTAGGTTATAAAAATTAATACTTGAAGAATTGAAGAAATGAATAAGATGAGCTTTTTTTTTAGAAATAAGATAATTTTGATTGCAAATACTTACATAAATTCTTTTAAACAAATTTGAAATTCCAAAGAGGTAACAACACAACTAAATAAGAGTCAAAAGTGGAATATAAAAAATTTATAATGATTCAATCAACAAATGCCTACATACACTTATTCAAACAACTCATTTGAGTTCATTAATCAATCTTAGTATTACAAATCTAGTTCTTTTAACTCAAAAATCAAACCCTAATATTTTCTCAAATTTTACATGAAAACTCTTATAATGTGTTTTTAACACTCACACATAAACCTTTATAATAATTAATTTTACTAAGAAACACTTTTAATTATATTAATTTTATCCAATACATAAGCTTTCATCAAATACACCCAAATTAATACATCTTAAAATCAAGAATAAGAGTAATACAATTTCATAAGCAAATAAAAAAAGATTTATGATTAAAGAGTTTAGAGCAATAATTACTTGTTTGTAAATGCAATTAGAACAAAACAATGTGGAAATAACTATCTACAAAAGACGTATGACTATATGCGTAAATGGTACACCTGTACCATAACCTAAACCGATTTGGGCACCAATTTAACAGTAGCATCCGTATAGTTTAGTGATATGCTCGTACCAAACATATTGGTAAACCCAAAAAAACACATTCTTAACTCTTCTTAAATTATAACAAATCTCAAACACCTTCAATTATACCAAAAATCAAATTTAACATCTAAATATATTTTATTAATAATATAAACATGATTTTTTAATTCAAAACTAAGATCAATAACCCAAAATTCAAAAAAACTCATTTTAATCAATTATAAAAAAAATAAAAAACTAACATGAAATATTATATTTTTCTTTAGAAAATAAATTACCTTAAAGTAATAATTTTCTTTTTAAAATATAGCCTTCAAATTAGCTTCTGAAAAAAATAATATTGAATTACAAGCGACTTATGATCATTAATCATCATTTACTAAGTGTGTGATCTTTTTTGTCAATATTTTTCCTTATAAAAGGAAAAATACTTCTTTAATCTCACAAATACTTGGGTTAATATTACCAAATGATACTGTTTTTAGGTCGGTTTTCAAAATGGTCACTGATTTTCAATTTTTTTCTTTTCAGTATTTGAACTTCAATTTTTTTTCATCAAGAGGTTTTCTGTCATGTAAATATATACGTGGTAGAATATTCCTCGAATATTCCATTGCATTGCCACGTGGATGGTTACCATGTCATCATTCATGCTGACGTGTAATCCTACATGACAATGCAATTGACATGGCAAACATCCACGTATGCAACCGTTCATATGTCAACCGGCCAAGTGGCAATGCAAGGGAATATTCAAGGAATATTCTGCCACGTATATATTTAATGTGTCAGAAAACCTCCTCATGAAAAAAATTGAAGTTCGGATACTAAAAAGAAAAAAATTGAAAATCAGTGATTATTTTGAAAACCGACCTAAAA
>CANYBF010320906.1:0-12858 GCA_948192965.1 Dalechampia spathulata
GATGTTTTCAACTCTGAAAAACCAAGGTTTTATTTCCTAGTTTTCAAAGTTAATTCAATTGGATTAATAGAAACAAACTAGGTGGCGACTCCACACATTCCGTTTTTCTCAAAAGTTAAAACCTGTAAAAACCGGAAAAGCCGAGAAACGGATACGTCCGCTCACAATATGCCATGTATCACTTCACATGCCATGCATATGGTATGTCATCCACTATGCCATGTCATACATTATATTCACATATCATGCATATGATATGTCATACACCCTCACATGACATGCATATACCATGCCATACATAATTTTCGCATGTCATGCATATGCCATGCCACTCACTTCATATGCCATGCATACACCATACACTTATAACGCCAATACGATCAAAAAATGCTAACGTATTATGCTATACGTGCTACTTATCATAATTATATGCTTATATATTATGCTAAGTTGTCATATCATGCATATGATATGTCATTCACATTCACATGTCATGCATATCCAATGTTACTTTATTGCTATTTCGCATGTCATGCATATGCCATGCCACTCAAATGTCATATAGCATTATATGCCATTCTATGTACAATCATGCAACGCCAAATCACATTGAGCTGTGTGCTTACATATACGCTCGTATGCTTGCCTGCCTAGGATAATTAATTCCAACTATAATGGTAAAATCGATTTTGGAAACTCATAGAAATATATCTCCACCACCCAAACCCAATCTTTGAAGGGTTTAACTAGCACTCATGCTATGGGTCGGTTGAACCAATTTGAAACCATCTGGTGGCGACTCCCTTTTGACTCTTTTGAGTCCATACCATTCCCTAAGGGAACCCCTTAGGAAGACTATACTTTTGCTCTAAGTGCAGTCCCTGGTCCATGACTTTTGCAAGCCTCGCTTTGGGCCCCGGTAGAAACCAGCGCTCACAATACCCTTCTTATTTAATGCTTGAATTATATTATTCTAATGTATAATATTGCTACATATCTAGCATGCATGACCAATCCCTCTTTAATGCATAATTATGGTTCTCTTAATGCTTTACATGAAAGTATAAACCAATTTGCATTCTTGAACATTAGTCCTTAATATAATTTAGTTCAATTACATACTTACATACATGACATTATGTTAAATATCCTTATAACTAAGTACTAATTAATAGTAATACACATCCTTTAATATATTAATAGCATAATTAAGTCAGTTCCTATACTATTTCATACATTTGACCAACAATCCTTATTCTTAACCATACATGAATAACTTATAAGATTACTTTTATCCAACAAATTCATTAGCATACACACACCACACATGCATAGGGAAGATTGTACTCATCTAAAGTGTAATAATTATTTGAAATTTCTTGGTATCAACCTTCACCCAACCAACATTAATCTAAGAAGAAAATTCCCCTCTTCCTCCAAGCTTCTATGTAATTCAACTCCTTTTGTATCCTATGTCTATATGTGTTATAAGCTTCCTTTTTAATTGCAAGCCTTCAATTTTCTCCAACAATATGTAATGGCTAAAGCAAATCCACTACTTAAGACAATAATGTGCAACTTCCTTTACCCTAGGTCATTTGTTTTGTTTATAATGCCAATTTTTCTTTCCCTCAGTTATACTTTGTCCAAAACTCTCATTGAAAGTCAAAATGATTATTTAATTAATTATCCAACCTTAGATTATTCAACATGTTAAAAATAATATAACATAATGCATGTACACACATCAAGTTAATCATTTAATTAAATTAACATATTCAATAACTTCAATCAATCATACCCTCAAAATTCTTTATTACACTCAACAAGTGAAACATGCTCCCATAGAATGATTAGTAAATATTGAATTAATTAAAATTCATTAGTCACCATATAAGGAATAAATAAAATTTTTTAAATTTTAATGAAATATAACTAACTTATAAATTTAACTATTGATTTTACTACCTATGGCTTTGTATGATCACCTACTTGTACAACACAAGTATATCCATAAATTATGGTGGGCTATCAAACAATTGTTCCATGCATCATTTATATAATATTAATAGGCTATACAATAGGTGTTTTAATGTTACTACTTATATATAAATACAAAATATTTTACTGCCCATAAACTATATATGGATAGTTGTATAACAAAAGCATTCACTAGGAATATGTTATACTTCCAAAAGTGTATTTGATGGTTATATAAAACTCATAATGTCGTCACTACGTTAGTGCCTCATTAATTCAAATGCTCCTCTAAATAATTATAACCTACATTCATCAAGAGATAAACATTACGTGTATTACTCAATAATTCCCAATAATAAATGCATTATAAATAAAATTGTATTCATTTTCTTTGTAAAATAAATATAATTTATTAATAAAATAAGTAACAAATAACCATAACAATAAATTATAAATAAAAATTTTCAACTAATAAAATGTATAATCATCAATGATATATCATATAATATAATTCTATATCAACAGCTATTCATATAATATAACATTAACATGAATCAAACTTACTTTTCAATCTATATGTTTGTGTCTAAGCAATGATATGTTATATATAAATGAATGTAAATATATATTGCTTTCCTCTTTCTTATGTTATTTCATCAATTCTTTATGATCTCATAAATCCTCTGTTTCTAATAATGAACAATGCTAAATTAGGTATAGTCTTAATAATTAATTTCTTAATTTACATTTTTGTTTCCTTTATCTCTTTTTTCAATATATAAATATTATGATGCCACTCTTATACCTCCTTTATTTATAATATATAAGTATACTATAACTATAAGTATACTATAACTACCCTTATTTCACCCTTTGTATATATATTTATATCTATATTTTTACATAAATAATAATACCTCTATCATACCCATATGATGAACATGCTTCCATAGAATGATTAATAAACCCCATAACTTTTGGAATCTACTAACCATCCTACAATGCATGTATAGTTTTTTTCAAAATATAGTTTCCTTGTACAAATAACATATATTAATACTTGTATTCTACATATCTCAATAGTATATCCAAATAACATGTATTGTATCTCTACATTTATGACATGTTTATTTATCAATTATTTATACTTTAAGTAAACTAATAGCATAAACAGTCTAAAATATTGCTTCCAAAGTTTAAAAATTATTTATATGTACATAAATATACAATTGGCATATTTACATTATTGCTTCCAAACTATCTACATTCATATGGCAATTGCATACATAATATAAAGCTTATTAGAGTATGTCAAGTCCTATATCTGTGAATTGCACAATGTCACCTATCAATGATTCACCAATTTCTCCTAACCTAAATCATGCTAACCTACATTCATCAAATGATAAACATTATTAAAATTTAATGGTCCCTAAAATGCATACATAATATAAACAATCATTTTAAGTAAATAAGTAGCTCATATAGCAATAGCATATATCATTAATGACATAAAATTATGGATGCACTTCATTTTTTTGTATTGTAATTTTTATTCATACTAGAGTGGCATTTAATAATTCTCATGATATTTCATAATCAATCATATAAGCACATTCAATACCTATGATAAACTCATACATTGCATTAGCATATCAACTTAAGGAAATATCAAGTTGTTATATGGCTAACGTAGTAATATAATATGTATGTAATGATGGTTTATCATTATGCACATACTATTAATGATTCATCCACCCTTAGTATAGTGTATTATCTTGACATATTTAAGGTCTTATTTTATTCTATTCGAAGGTTTAATAGACATTTTTGTATGTAAATAATTTATCATCTTAAGCATATGTACTTGTTAATTGTAAGTATATGGCTAGTTCATGTTGGTACCAAAAAAATTTAGTAATAAACTATGCATGTCTCCTTATTTATGTTCAAATTAGTCACATGCTAGCTGCTAATTTTCCTTTTAACTAATTCAAATTTAGTAAGGTTTTAATGTATAAATTTAAATTCTAATTTATACAATCAATAAACATTATTTCAAATAAAATCCATAAATATTTAACCTCCAATAATGATAATTTGTTGCACATAACTTACCTTGCTCCTTAAAGAGCTTAAACCATCATATACATTCATAATGTTCTCTAATCAAATTCATTATTTTAGGGTATGCATATGGTCTATTAAATCAATCTAATTATGCCATTATTAGTTCTAAGTTTATATGCCATTTAGCATACATTACTTTTAATGTAAAATATACTTATTAACCATGTACAACATCCAATGCTATTTGAATCATTTCATTTCATTTCCACATGGAAAATTAGGAGTTCTAATTCTATATTTAATATATGAACATATATTTTATTGTACCAATTCACATCCTCCATAATGGAAGTCAAGCATATATCATACTCATTCAAACACCAATAACATGGAACACACATACACATATGACTAGGACCATTACATAATTTAAGTAATTCCAACAAGCAACAATATTCCAAATGCATGTTTACTTTCCTATAAACATCATTATTTACTAAAATTTGCATAACTAAACTAATTCTTCCTTTTAACTAAATAAATCAATCATAAGCTCACTTATCATAATATTATTATAACTCAGCATATTAACTCCCCTTCATTACTTAGTATTTTTTTCCGTAGTTAATCGATATCTTTAGTATTTGGTAGTAACTCCTTTCCTCTATATAGCTCTTAACTTCATTAACACATATTTCAATTGATTATATAAGTTATATATCATAGGTAATTGATATTTGTTCTTCATTGTCATTCTATTCAATTATCTATAATCAATGCATAGCTAAAATATATAATATTTATTTTTAATAAATGACATTGATGCTTCCTAAGGTGAAATATTAGGCCAAATAAATCCCTTATCTAGTAATTCTTGTAACAACATTTTCAACTACTTTAATTTTGTAGAAGCCATCTTGTAAGGTGTAATAAAAATAGGCTCTATCCTTGGTCTCACCTTTATATCAAACTCAACTTCTCTTCTTAATGGCAACCAAAATAATTCTCCAAGGAGCACATATGAAAAATCACATCTGTAGAGATTTCTATAATGTAGGATTAATCATCTAGGTATCAATCATATGTGCTAAAAGTATCTCACAATCTTGAGCTATCAATTTACTAGTAGTAACAATAGAAATAATGTTGCTTTCAATAACTAATCTATTACTTTATACCTTTACCCTTACATAATCTTGATCTCTAAATGTTATCATCTTTAATTTACAATCCAACACTACTTAATGTATGGATAACCAGTCCATCCCCAGTATAATATCATACTCCTGAAATGACATCTCTATAAGATCAAATAGGAAACTAACATTTTATATATTAAGTGGATACCCTTTAAAAAAATTTATCTAATAATAGTATCTTTCCTTAACACACTAGTGTAATCTTCGGTAAACTGTCTTATACCTCCATATTTTAAACATGCTCTTAGTAGTAGTATACATAAAATTATAATGATATTGTGTGCTCTAATTTCATCTAGTTTGTATAATATTGCTTTCAAAGTACCCAATGTATCTATTCTAAGCACATCTTAACTATCTATGGGTCTGTGGTTCCAATAAAATCTATAACTCTATTACCTGTAATTTATCAAACTCCTTCTTAGACATCTCTTTTCCTACTATCTATGGTTATGCCTATTGAGTTAGAATTATCTATTCTTGTACCAGTTAAAGAAAATATGCAATTTATGTAGCCATAAAATCAATGGATAACCTAGCTGTCTATTATATCTATGGGTCCTGCTTCTCCTTATTACCTTGCTCTCTCTATTCTACTAGACCCCTCTCTTATTCTTTAGCCTTAAACAAACTACCATGTGAATTATGTGCTCCCTCACCTTCTTCCCTAACTAACATTTCTTTATTAATCATTTTATATATTTTTTTGTATCATATTTTACCTCATTGATTAACATCAGGAAAAATAATAGTACTCTTACATATGTAACTTATTATTGACAAGTAGTAAGATAATGTATCTATGGCTGGGACTTTCATCGTAACCCAAAGTGAGGCTTACGATAAACTACATCGAGGACCCACTTAGAGTGAAAGTATGATATTCTTAAAGGGCTACCTCAATAAATGATAGGACCCAATGAAGGACACAAGATGAAGTCACCATTATATGGTTTTGGATTTAGTTCAACTCACCCATAGCATGAGTGCTAAGTCAAACCCTTCAAAGATGGGTTCAGGTGGTGAAGATCTATTTTCTTAGAGTTTCAAGTTCAATCTTACCATTTTAATTGAACTAATTATCTTTGGCAAGCATGCATCCATAAGCAAGATATAAGAAAACAATGCAATGTAGCATAGTAGCAATCATAGCAGATAATAGCATCGTAAATATGATATGACAATCATGGTAAAATGCATGGCATCACGATATGACAATCATGGTGAATGAAATATGGCATATGTATAGCATGTGAAAGATGACATTGTATAAGCATGGCATCTAAAAATGATATAGCATAAGCATAATATATGAAAGATGACATGGTATAGGCATGATATGTGAGAGAAATGACATGATATATGCATGACACATGAAATGATATGGTATAAATATATCATATGAGAGATAACATGGTATAAGCATGACAGGTATAAATGATATGTCATAAGTATGACATCTAAGAGATGACATAGCATGAGCATGACATGTAAGAGATAGCATAGCATAGGCATGACATATGAAATGACATGGCATAACATACATTATATAGCAATGATAAAACAAGCATAGTAGCATAATAAGGCATATCAACATGAATAAAATAATGATGGCCCAAAGAAAAAGAACGAGAGAGATCAGGGATACATGATGAATAAAGCTAAACATACATGTAAATAGAGAATCTAATAAAATAAAGGCTTATTCTATTACAATAGATCTTTGATGATATAAAAATATGAGATATTAAGTAGCATCTCCTCCACTCGAGAAAATGACATCCGGTAGCACAAGCCAAAATACATGACTGGAAAATGCAAACAAGCAAATAATGTTAGGTAATAAAAAGAGATTTTGGACACGATCAACTAATCCAATGCCATATGAAAGCATGAATCAAGTGCCAAAATTTAATGAATGTGATGGTAACACTCATGAAAATGTAACAATAAACATGAGTTAGGTTGTGAAAATTAATCGTCCCTAAAATGACAGTAGTTTCTTTTTTTCACTACTTCACTACAAGTATACAGATTGCTATAGTAAAGTATTGATCCCACAAGGATTTAGTGATTTATCCACCACTACTTGGATTTCTGATTTGTTTAAGCTTAAGAAACATGGTTTGGTGTTTGGTAATATCTACTATCAAGATGTAAGATGTAATGCTAAAGTAAAGACACTATATGATGATGAATGTGTAAGGAATGAAGTTCTTATCACCAAGCTAATTGATAACTGTGTGCTTATTACTACCCAAGATATCTCATAGCATCGACTACCCTCTCTCAAGGTGAAATCAACTAAATTTTCGTCTAGCCTTAGATCCACTTAGTCACTCTCATGGCCCTCTAATCAGGGGAAACTATTCAACTATCATACAGGAACTAGGATTATGTAGATCTCTCATACACACCTACCTACCCAGAATGAATAAGCATTCCATAATCCAATTCTCATTGTACCTACAGAGCATAAGGAATCATTTAGGAATTAATCTTTAGAATTAGAGAGCTCTCACTATTCAATCATTTTATGACTCAACTCTCATTGTAATCACAAAGCAGAGATTAATTTCTGAATTCAACCCTTGAAATTAAACATTGATAGCAATGTTAAAAAAAATAATAGCAATTATCCCTAGCAAGGGATTTCAAACTTCAAACCCTACTGCAGAGTACTTAGCCACTCATGGCTTTACAAGAAGAACAAAGAAGAGAAAGAAAAGAATACAACTGAGAGTGTGCTGCCCGTTTGAGAAGTCCTTCCCCCTCTTGGGTTCCTACTTTTTTTATTTCCCCAGTGAAGTCCTCTCCTTTTTCCTTTTCTTGAAATTTTCTTCTTTCCTGTCCATCACTCTTAACTTAGCTCCCATTATCCCTGAATGCCCTTTAATGGTTTTTTATTTTTCTTCATTTCTGTCCATCACTCTTGACTTGGCTCCCATTATTTCTAAATGTGCTTTAATGGTTTTTTTGTTTTTCTTCCACGGATCCAACTATTCTTGGCGTTTGATTCCTTTTAAGCTACTCAATAATTCTTGGTCCATGATCGTGGAGTTGAAGTCCACGATCGTGGAGTTGAAGTCCACAATCGTGGAGTTTTCTTAGGAGCCATATCTTTGATCCACACTTCTGTCATGATCATGGAGTTGGAATCCATGATCGTGGACTTGTTCTTCTTGTCGAAAATTTCTTCATTTTTTCTTTATTGTACCCTAGACTCTACACATTTAATACACTCATCACATTCTACTGAAAACATGACATTCAAAGTGAAATATAAGGGCATGAATGCATAAAATTCTCAATCTAAACTCTTAAAACATGATGCATGATGACACCTATCAAAAATCATCAAAAATATAAAATTTTAAGAAAAATCAATTAAGAACATAATTGAAGGATTCTAAGATCACATGTGGGATCACTTAGAAATGAATCAACATTCAACTAAGCTTAGTCATGTTAATTGACAAATAAAACTCAATTAAATGGCATTTAATTAATAAAATCATGCAAATTAATTGATTTGATAGTGAAATTAATACAAATTGATCATGAAAATGAAATTAGAGGACTCTAATATCATTCAAACATCAATTAAAGATGAAATACATATCAAACTTAAGTCTAATAAAACTAATTATAATAAAAATCAAATTAAAGAAAGCTTTTAACTTGAAAATTAATTTTAAAGCCAAAATTAATCAAATGAAAGTAATGTTTGATAAATTTAAATAATTAGGATTACTTTGAAACCACTAATGCTACTAAAAACTTTGATTATCATAAAAAAAAAAGCAAAACCAAGTGAAAAATTATGAAATGATGAAAATATAGTAGTTATATGTGTAATATATAACATGACATGTATCACATCCTCATTTTTAGCGTGTATAGTATTAATAATTCGGGTGATGAAATTACCCCTATACGATAAATAATTAAGTGATGATGTGGAATTATGGAAAAATGCGCATTTCATGATAGAAAATTATAAATATTATGTTAATGATAAGAAATATTTATCAGAATTAAGAAATGATGATAAGTTGATAGTAGAATAAGTGAAATATGAAAAATAAGTTGGATCATGTAAAATTGGATCGATCGATTAAATACACGTATATCAAGGTAAGAATATTTACATATGCATGGAAATGTATGCAATTGAGAAATTAAGATGAATTCTGTTTGTATTTGGAGTATGCATAATTTATAAATTAAGTATGATTAATGATTGTATAAACGAATTATACGAATGAATAATGTACGTATAGTATATACGTGTAGAAATAAATATGGATTAGTGAATAATGGAATATGAAATAAGTATATTGGAATATATATATTTAAGATGATTTTTTTAACATAAGATTAAAAATATAGAAAAGAAAATATAAAGGAAATTGGAAATTCATTTATGATGTCATAAATGAACATTGATGATGTAAGCATGATGTAAGCGTATGAGATTAATTATGATTTTAATTATATTAAGAATGAATGATTATGGATTGATAATACATTTTTGGAGGTATATAAATGATATGAAAATATTAGGAAGTAAAATTTAGTAATTTTTATTAATGATATCATAATGATATCATAATAGGGAATGATGATGTCATAAATAGGATTGTTGATTAATGGAGGGTATAATTGAGTATTAAATTGATTATATGAGAATAATAATAGAATATTATTTAGACATGTGATGGATTGAATATAATATGGTTTAATTAAAAAATGATATAAAAAGGTGATGTGGAAATTAGAATATTGATTTATTAATGAGTATATAAGATGGAATTTAAATAATATGGATTGATGATATGGAAATAGGAAATTGTATTTTATTTTTATGAAGGATGGAAAAGTCTAAGGAATTAAATATTGGTGTATGGGTAATAGAAAAAGAAGTATGGGTATTTGGAAAAGTCTTTTGGAATGTAGTGAAAGTGGGTGGAAAGAGAAGAGTATAATATTATTTTAATTATTTAAAAATGATGTAATGAATGGCATTTTGGAGGGATATATGAATTTTAATGAGTATAGAAGTGTACCATATGTATTTTGAGGATAAAAGGGAAGGAAATTTGTATAATACATGTATTTTTATACAAATGGGTGTATTTGGAGGCTAGAATCCTATGTAATGAGTATATAAAAGCTAACTTGCAACCATACTATATAGGTATCTTATTCCATCCAAAAATTAGGGTAAAATGCAACCTAATTCATTCATTTTGGTCCTCCTCTCCTTCATGGCCGAAATTCTTTCCATTCCACCTCTTCCTTAATGTATTTTCTTCCTCTTTTTACACTCTTTCTTCATGTTCTTTCATAACAAGCTAAAGTAGTTGAAATATACTACATCTTATCTTCAATCTTCCTTCGAATCTTATGGATAACAGTAGATCCATACATTAAGATCATTATGGAGTTAAGAAAACTTCATTTCCATGAAGTTCAAGTCAAGGCCGAAATGTTATACTCCATGGAAGCTTCAAAACCACAACTTTCCTTTCATTTTCCACTTGTTTCTTCAAGGTTATGCCTAGATCTGTATGAAGACTTCATGTTTTGGCCAAAATACTCTTATTTTCTTTATGTTATTGTTAAGGTCAAATCATCCTCTTGAGGATCTTCAAAGTGTAAGTTCAAAACTCTTTTGTTCATGAGTTTTCCTTGAAAATTGAAACTCACTTGATGTCTAATCCATATTTTTCTTGATAGATCTTTTGTTTAAGGTACATGCATATAGGATTTTAGATGAGAACAAGATTTCATTTTAAGAATTAGATGAAAAGCAAAGAAAATATCAAGATTTAGCTTGTTTTAGTCATTTTAATGAAAGGTGAGTTAGTTTTGATGATGGATCCTTAAGATCCATGCATTTTTTAGTATTTTAGTACCTTGGCAAATTGTTTGATGTTGTTCTAAGTTTTGGTAGAATTATTTTGAGCAAAAAGAGCATATGGCCAAATGGTATAGACATGAATTTAGTAGTTTTACCTTTTAATTTCATAGTATATATGATTAATGATGTAAATATGGAGAAAATTAGTGGATTATGGTATCTGTGTAGGTTGTTTTATCCTTTCCTTATGGTGGATGAATTTAGCAGAAGATTAAGGCTTGAAAATGGTAAGTGAAAGGCTTAATTACAGATTAGAAAGGTTAATGACTAATTACTTAAGATAAGGTTAAGTTAATTTAATATAAATGATGGTTTAAGATGGATTAATGGAGTTGAAAATGATTAATTGAGTTAAATGATTAAAGAATAAGATAAATGGATTTTATAATTGATTATTCAAGTATTTGGAGGATATTGAATTATTTAAATCAAGATAAGATAGGTATGGGATATTAAATTAAATAAAAAAAATGGGACATAATAAATGAATAAGGATAAAAACATTAATGAAAAGGTGTTGGGGGTTTAAATGGAAGTATATGGTTATAATAAAAAGTGTAAAGATTTAAAAGGTATTTGGATTTATTATTTAAATGATTAAAGAATTAAAAAGGAAGTGGAAATATTTTAATAAGTAAAAGATAGTGGGTATGGCATTATAAAAGATATAATTTTAAAGAGACATTTTAATATGACTTAGTGAATGAAGTGGAAGCATACGGTATTGATTAATGCAAGGACATAAATAATTGATTTACTAAATGAAATAAGAATTCTATGAAGCTTAAAAGAGTAATGAATTAATGATATGAGTTAAAGTTAAGTAATATTTTTGTATGATGATTAAAATGGAAGCTATAGTGAGTTATGTTGTAAATTTTGGAAATTTTAAATTATGGATTATAAATGAGCTATAAATTGAGTATAATTAATTATTATAAGAAGTTAAATAAGTTAAGTTATAAATGAGATTAAAGTGGAATAAATAATTAAGGCTTTGAAGGTTGATAAAGAAGTAAGATAGCATATGATTTAACGATGATTTCATAATAAGATTTAAATAGATAATGATATAAGTACGAGAATAATTATTGAAAGTATTATGAGTCAATTATTGGCTAAGTATGATGATGGTTCAAAATAAAGATAAAAGGAATAATAGTAAGAATAATGACGTACAAGGTAAATGTGATTTTATTATGAAATTTAAATTGATATTTAAATAAATGAGTTAAAGTTATATAGTTCATTAAATGGTAATTTGGAAAGTTTAAATGATATGTTGTATATGATTAAACATTAAGAATGGGATATTGAGAAAAGTATATTAAAAAATATATATATAGATAACATTAAAATGGTTTAAATATTAAATGATTAATTATCTAGGATGATATAAAATAGACTTTGATATTTAATATAAGGATAATGAAAAGTGGTTGGTTTAATGATGATGATTAAATAAAGTAATAAGGTGAATATGATATATGGTTATACATAATAATTGGATGTTGAATTAAGAAGGTTAAGGAATACATTTAAATTAAATTAAGTTTCTTACTTGGCTATTATTATAGTCATATTAAAATGATATTAAATGGGTATTAAAGTAAAGCTAAGATGTTATTAAATAGGTCCTAATTAAGATATGATGATATCTAAATGTTATATAATGAATAGTAA
>CANYBF010321265.1:0-12802 GCA_948192965.1 Dalechampia spathulata
TAATTATATTATGATTATGAATTTAAAAGAATATGTGTATAAAGATGGAATAATAGTGGTTGTATGGTTATGATTGATGTAGTATACATGATAAATGTTTACATTGTTTAAGTAAAAATTTAAGAAGAATATAAATCCAAAGAAAAATAAATAATATATATATCAAGGAATAAACTAGTCATAGTATCGATATAAAATGAACTATGATCTGAATATGTTAAAGAGTTAAGTAAATGATTATATACATGGATGATGAATAGAAGTAATAATTTAAATGATTACAAGGCAACGTCAATAATATGATGTTTTGGTGTACATGATATGTTTTATATATAATATATGTATGATTATATTTTCTATGTTATGTTAAAAGCACCATTAAGTTATATACTCAGTGTTTGTCATTTGATGGACGTAGGCTGACAGTTGAATGGCGAACATGGATTCCCAAAGCACCAATTCAGCAGGAGACTCTTTAAAGGCAAGACTTGGAGTATATTGAAGTTTTAAATTAATTTGAGTAAGCAATTAAATGTTAAAGGCAGTAAATGCAAGAATGTTATTTGGGACTAATACCTCCGTAAAACTTAGAACGGCACATAAATAAAAAACATTTTATGCATCCCTTGTAGAGTAATCACTGGTTTCCATGTATCAGAGATCATTAATTATTCTATGGGAGCATGTCGCACCAGAAAAAGGCATAACACCAGGGCTTTTCCCTTTAGTGAGATAAAGAACAATCAAACTATCTGCTTATCTGACAAGTTTGTCATGCTCATCATCATAGTATAGGTCTTGAAATGATTCTTCTAATCCTTAACCCCACTACACTTGGGAACATCTGAGGGCTTGAACTTAGCAGGTAGCCCCTTAAAAGCTTGGACTGAGAACTCATCAAAATTAGGATAAGATCCCATCCTATTGGTCTTCATAATAGACTGCAATTGTTCTATCTTATGTTATAAGGCAAAAATCAAGTAACATAATTAAAACATAATTAAAATAGCATTTAATTTGAGAAAACAAAATAATTAATTGATTTAATGGTAAAATAAACATAAATTGATCATGGCATAATGAAATTAGAAGACTCTAACATCATTCAAGTGTCAATTAAAGATAAAAAAAACACATCCAATTCAAGCCAATCAAATCAATTATAATAATCAACAAATTAAATAAGCATTTAACTTGAAAATTAATTTTAAAGCCAAAATTAATCAAATTGGATCAATGTATGATTAATTTAGATAATTAGGGTTGCTGTGAAACCATTAATGCTACTCAAAACTTCAATTAGCATCCAAAAACAAGTGAAATTAAGTCAAAATGAATCAAAATCATGAAAATCTGGAAAAATTAGCAACTATATGCATCGTACATAGCATGATATATATAGGCTATGTGTAGTGCATATAGTGAGTTGTACGCAACACATAGCATGTAGAAATCAAAGCAAATCAAATTTTTAGGCAGAAATATGAATTAAACCATAAATATCAGCAAATATCTTATTATTACAGATCATTTAAGCTATGAGAAAGCTATGAATGCTACTGTTACATTCATGATTGAAGCCAATAAAAGGAAAACCAAGCAAAAGCACAAAACCAATAAAGAAATCAAGGAGAAATGAGAGAAGAAAGAGGCATTCTATACTCACCACTAGAGATTAGCTTTTGATCTTGATTCCAAAATGTGATTAGGGATTTAAGGTAGGATTAATTAGTCTTTAATCCTAATTAACAACTTAATTAAGAGTTTAATTAAATGAGAAATGAAATTGATAGAGTTTGGGTGTAAATCAGTAATTTTTGGACCTTTTCCCATAAACATATAGCTCATATTTATAGGTGAGGGTCATAAGTTACCAAAAACAAGCAAACAATGTGTGATTCTATGAAATTACACTAGATGTGTTGTGCATATAGTGCTATATGCACAGCATGTTACCTAGAAAAAGGCTATATGTACAGCATGTTACCTAGAAGGACATTGGGATGTGCAACCTATGCCTAACAAGCATCAGATAAATCATAAATGCATGGTGATATGTAGAGCAGATTAGTTTTCCATAGGAAAAGGTTGTACACCATGCGTATATTTTCTGAACATGCATAACATGTAGCACTGTATGTTTTGCATATTAGAAAAGACATGTTATATGCTCCATCTTCCACAAGCATAATGTAACATGCTCCACATGTCCAGAGCACTCGTGAGAGGCTAAAAGCCATGTATGCAAATCAGGATCAACATCAGAGACCTGTACCAAGCCGAATAGAATAAAACCTGAAGTTGCAATGCACGTATGAAAAGTCAAGGTCTACAACTAAATGCATATAATCATGCAATATCTAAAAAGTAGCATTAAATGGAATATGATGAATGAAATAATGAAGTAAAAAGAGGTTAAATTGGGTGATTTTTAAACCTTCTTTCCTAGGGAAAGTAACACTATGTATAAGGTAAAGTAACAAAGAAAGGGGTTGAGTAATTTAGCAATTTTGGTACTGGAAACATTGTATCAATGATCATGTCACACCCAGCCCATACCTGGAGTAACATGCTCCCATCGCATGAATACCAATCTCCCATAAGGAAACCATCACTCATACTACAAGGGATACAATCCTACCTTATACTCTATATTAAAAATCGTATGGGTACACACTCTTGTATTAGGTGGTGTAAAGGAATTCACAGTGTGATGTTCATTAATTAGCATGTTTGCATAACATGGATATCCTTCATACATACATACAAGGGATTGGTTCATAATGTCATAGTATGAAAACATCCGATGTATATATACATCATTAACCAGTTCTTACATTGTTTAATATGCATTTATAAAAATATTTCCTTAAGGGATTACACCATACAAACATAAGAACAACTGCTACTACTGTCACTATAATCAATAAAGAGCTACATCAACAAAACAGACAGGAGTATGCCCCTACAGTCCAGTACCACTTCGAGAAGGAAATTTCTCTGCTGACACCGAAGATCACTTCTTAAGTTGCTCTCCCGAAGACTCAATACCTACGTTCATTAAATGATAAACGCTAAGTATAAAACTCAGTGGTGCTAGAAAACACACATATGTATACACACATCACAGTTATACTTAACTATAAATAAGATTAATCTATCTACATTCACAATCAAGCCAATGGCATAAACATCATCACATTATATCATTCCATTCAACACTCATTCTCAATCAATAACACAATCATAATGTGCCATCATCCAATAAGAACATAAAAGAATGCATAAATGAATACATTGCCTTTATCAATATATGAAATGAGAATGCATTCATGCCATGCATTCTCCCTCATTCTTTATTTCTTTCCATTCCCTCTTCTTTTCTTGTATAAATGTGCACATTTCCTTTCATACTGGGTCCCTGTAGGTACCGGTACTCATATCCTGAAGGAGGACATTTAACTGTGTAGTTCTATGAACCCATTTCTTTACTGTAGGTCTCAAGACTCATCTCCCATAGGGAGGGCATTAAACTATATGATTTCATTAAGGGAATCCATCATCTGTATGACTCAGTATGTCTAGAGCATATAACTTTGCTATCATCTCTCTCTTTTCCTTTCTTTTTCTCTTTCTCTTCCCCCTTATACTTTTTGATGCATGCCACGATTATGCATGTATGATTCATAACATGTTATGTTCATAATGCTTCATATACATGTACCATGCTCATCATAGGAAAACATAAACTATATATAATCATGGAAGCACATCATAACTAGCATAAATCTGTAGCAATACAACACCTAGTGTATACTCGTAGTTCGGTTGCTAAACTTCCTCTTCAAGCTCTTACACCCTACTAGCAAGAAACAACTCTAAACTTTGTTTTTCTAAGGGTTTTAGGAAAGATAAGAATAAAGAAAAGTGAGAAAAAGCTAATGTTTATCCGTTGAAAAGTCAAACTTAAGTCGCTTACGGCCATACCAAATTTGGTACGCCTACACCAAATGACATCTATTGATACCCTATTTTCCTACAAGCATTAGTATACCCGTACGCCCATTGGTACGCCTGTACCACTCTAATCTTCCTAACAAGTTAAATTTCCTGTGAGCACTAGTACGACCGTACAACTTAGTGGTACGCCCATACAGTCTCCAGGAACCTAATGCCACATAACTCTTATCCCTAGTACGCTCGTACGGTAACCCGTACACCCGTACCACCACCAACCTACAAACCATAAACCATTCTAAACTCGCTCCCAAGGTACCTAAACCAAATTAACTCACAACACACTTCCATTATAACATATTCAATATAATTAACATCATTTCAAGAGTAACATTCAAACATGCCTACACACATATATCGATACAAGTCATGCACATTCATAACATCCTTATCCACCTCTCACATATCACATTCACATGCATCAAGCATACACACATTTCATTCCTATCATTCATCTATCAATTCATATGCAACAGTGCAACACAACTAGGGTCGCTAATGTGGATGTGACAACTCTCTCCCCCTCAAAAGAAATTTCATCCTGAAATTCTAACCTGAACTACTAGGGAATAAGTGAGGATACTGTTCCTTCATAATTGACTCTCGTTTCCAAGTAGCATCCTGTCCCGTGTAATGATTCCATAATACCTTCACCAAAGGTATCTGTTTACTCCTTTACTATTTTATCTCTCTAGCTAAAATCTGAATCGGTTCCTCATTGTACAATAGATCAAGCTGAATCTCTATTGATTCCACTGGAATCATATGCAGTGGATCTGATCTATACCTCTTCAACGTCGAGACGTGAAACACATTATGAATCTGGTCTAAATCTAGTGGTAATACTAATCTATAGGCCAATGGTCCCACTCTCTTCAGTATCTCATGCGATCCAATGAAACGAGGACTCAATTTACCTTTTTGACCAAATCTCATAATCTTCTTCCATGAAGACACTTTGAGAAACACTTTATCTCTGATGTTATACTCTATGTCCCTCCTCTTCAGATCTACATATGACTTATGTCTATTGGATGCTGCTTTTAGTCTGGTTTTAATCAATTGTATCTGTTCTTTGGCTTGTTGTACTAGTTCAGGACCAATCAACCTCCGTTCACCAACCTCATCCCAATGTAAAGGTATCCGACATCTTCTACCATACAAGGCCTCATACAGAGCCATATGTATACTGGACTAGTAACTGTTATTGTAAGAAAATTCAATCAACGGCAAATATCAATCCCAACTACCTTCCTATTCCAAAACACATGCACGTAACATATCCTCTAAAGATATGTATCACTCTCTCTGACTGGCCATCAATCTGAGGATGAAAAGTAGTACTAAAATAAACTCTAGTACCCAAAGCTCTCTAGAAATTACCCCAAAACTATGACGTAAATCATGGATCCCTATCTGATATAATAGAGGATGGAATCCCATGTAACAGGACAATCTCATTCATATATAATCCTACTAATCTATCCATACTATAATCCATACGTACAGGTAAGAAGTGAGTTGTCTTCATCAATATGTCTACTATTACCCATACGGCATCTTGCTTAGCTTGCATCATCAGTAGCTCTATGATGAAATCCATCATGACACTATCCCATTTCCATTCTGGTATCAGTAATAGACTAAGTAACTCTGCTGGCACTTGATGTTCTGCTTTAACCCATTGTCATATCAAACACTTGGCAACATAATCCATAATATCGTTCTTCATACCAACCCACCAGTAATGCTGTTTCAGATCTCTGTACATCTTTTGTACTTCTGGGGTGATATGAATATGTCAAACTGTGTACTTCTTCTATAATCTGTCTCTTTAGCTCATCATCTGTAGGAATATATAGTTGTGTCCCATGTCTCAGGTTACCATCATCATCCAAAGTAAAAAGTACAATTTTACCTATCTGAACTTTCTACAATTGCTTCTAATACCCCTCATCATTTACTGCACTTCTCTAAATCTGTTTTATCAATTTGGGTTTCACTTACAACTGTAACTATACCAGAATGTAGTTAGGTTGCATCAACAAGGAAGCATGTAACTGTCACATCTCCCATACTAACATCAAAGGGGATTGTTTTAACCCGACAAATATCTTTCAGCTCAATGCATCTACTACTGAGTTAGCTTTTTTGGGGTGGTAATCAATCACACCATCATAATCCTTAATTAACTTAATCCAGCGTCGCTGTCTCGAGTTCAGTTCCTTCTGCATACCCAAATATTGTAGACTCTTGTGATCTGTGTACATGTAGCATAATTTCTCATACAAGTAATGTCGCCATATCTTCAGTGCAAAAATAATGGTTGCTAATTCCAAATCATGTGTAGAGTAGTTCTTATGGCTTTAACTATCTCAAAGCATAAGCAATCACTTTCCGATCTTGCATAAGAACACACCTCAGACCGTTAAGCGAAGCATCATTGTAGATCATAAATTCTTTACCTGGCATGGGTAAAGTCAAGACTGGAGCTTGTGTCAAGCATTCCTTCAATCTGTCAAAACTCCTCTGACATTCCTTTGCCCAAATAAAAGGAACATCCTTTTATAGTAGCAACATCAATGACATTCCATGGAGTCAGCTAATTAAGTACAGCTTCTATCTTACTCAGATCCACTCTAATCCCTCAGCTGAAATCACATGTCCCAGAAATGCCACCTATTTTAACCAGAAGTCATACTTGGACAATTTACTATACAACTATTTTTCCTGTAGTAATTACAACACCAATCGTACATGTCTATCATGCTCTTTCTGAGTCTTTGAATACACCAATATATAGTCAATGAACTCCATGAAAAATTGATCTAAATAATATATGAAAATCATGTTCATTAGTGCCATGAATGCTATAGGTGCATTCGTCAACCCAAATGGCATCACAAGAACTCGTTGTGCCCATAGCGAGTTCTGAAAGATTTCTTCGCTATGCTACCCTCTTTCACTCGAAGCTGGTAAAATCTCAATCTCAAGTCAATCTTTGAGAACACTGTGGCATCCTTAAGTTGGTCAAACAAGTCATTAATACGAGGCAAGGGATATCTATTCTTGATCATCACCCGATTCAACTGTCTGTAGTTGATACATATCCTCATCGTGCCATCCTTCCTTTTCACAAATAGTATAGGTGCACCCCATGGTGAAACACTCGGTCTAATGAAACCCTTATCTAATAATTCTTGCAATTGTATCTTCAACTCTTTTAATTTCATTGGCACCATGCGATAAGGTGTCATGGAGATTGGCTCAGAACCCGGTAACACCTCTATCTCAAATTCCACTTCCCTTTCTAGTGGTAACTCTGGCAATTCTTTTGGAAACACATCAGGGAAGTCACATACTATTGGAATCTCTGTCAATTGTACTCCTCTCTATCTTACATCTGTCACATGTGCCAGTATCGCATCACAACCCTGTAATAACAGTTTTTGTGTTATCACAGCTAAAATCAGTCTAGCGATCATTGACGGCACATTACCCTTTATCAATACTGTGGAGTGCTCTGAATGCTGAAGAGTCACTGTCTTCTACTTACAATCCATCACGGCTCTATACTTTGCTAACCAATCCATGCCCAATATTATGTCATGCTCATGGAAAGGCATCTCCACTAGCTCAGCTAGGAGACACACATCATGAATGAGCAAAGGGCACTATCTATACACTCTGTCAACTATCACATCCCTTCCTAGTGGACTCGACACAACTATTTCATAGCCTAACCCCTCATATAACATATCAAGCAAGCAATCCTACATTAATGTAAGAGTGTGAAGAATACGAATCAAACAAAACCAATGCATCATGATTAGAGATAAGAATGTTACCAATCACCATATCAGAGGTACACTGATCATCATATTGCACTAAGTTATATACCCTGGTAGGAGCCCTAACAGTCTGATTCACTGACCCTTGACTGGTACCATGACCTCCTCTATCACGGCCTCTACCTCTGCCTCTAACTCTCTCTGAACTCTAGGAATCTCTTGAACTAAATCTAGGTATCAAATTCTGCTGATAGAATCCATCTTCAAAAAGAGTATGCACTGGCATATCATAACGTGTTGGACACTCTCTGGCATAGTGATCGGCACCACCACACCGATGACACAAGTCTGTACCCATCTGGCAAGCTCCATGATGAACTCGACCATAAGTACGACATAAACTTGGTCTTGTGCCTGTACTACCACTATGGAATGTAGATCTCCCACTCTGTGTACATCAGGGTGGTAAGGGTCTAACATCAACTGATCGTGGGGAAATGGAACCTTTGAACTTGCCCCTCTTCTAGAATCTGAATGAAGAACTCGATCCCCTGAATGGTCTCCTCATGGATTCAGAACAGGCACTCTCCTCTTGTATCATACGCTTCTAGTTTAGTGCATTAGCCATCAAAGCTGAGAAATCCATGTAATTAAAACCCTGAACCAATGCCCTAATTCACATATTCAAACCTTGTTTGAATCTTTTGCATCTCTCCTAGCTAGAAGTCAAAATATTGGTTGCATAATAAGCCAATCATCTAAATTCCCTTTCATACTCTGCAACTGACATATTCCTCTACTTCAAGCTGAGGAACTCATGTAGCTTCTGATTTATATAGGTAGCAGGCACATATTTCTGATGAAACTCCCTCTGAAAGTCATCCCATGTTAGCATTGGAGGATCGGCCATACTTTGAGGAATGGTCTTCCATTATTCATATGCATCATCTTACAATAAAGAAATAATATACTCAAACTTTGCTATCGTAGGACATTTTAGCTAACGTAAAACCCTCTGTGTCCGCTCTAGCCATATCTCTACAATATATGGATCAATTGTCCTAATAAAATCTGTGGCTCCATAGGATCTCAGCTTCTTAAAGTCCATCTTATACTCTTCTATTGGCTCTAGTGGAGGTGGAGCTGGAGTTACCGGTAAAGTCTGACCTTGTATCTGTAAGTAACAAAGAAACTGGGCAAAATGAGTTACCATAGGGTCTATAGCTGAAGCATCTACCCAATCAACTCCAAGTGCCTTCTCATTAGGTTCCCCCTGTCTCTCCTATCTCATCTGCCTCCTTGTTCCTTCTCATGTATTTGACAAACCCTTATGTGGATTAAAATTATCGCCTCCTTCCTTACTAATAATTATAGCTCGGTCTGTCATTAAACATAATCTGTGATACATAAACATAAATCATAACGGTCAGCAACAGTAAGGACTCGTAAACTCCTTGTATGTAGCTTATTAATCATAGGCAGTAGTCCTAACAAGCAGGAAAAATCACACATCAAGCTAAACCATAGCTCTATGAGCTAAACCATAGCTCTGATACCATTATAACATGTCACACCCAGCTCATACCTGGAGTAACATGCTCCCGTAGCATGAATACCGATCTCTCATAAGGAAACCATCACTCATACTACAAGGGATACATCCTACCTTATACTCTATATTAAAAATCGTATAGGTACACACTCTTGTATTATGTGGTGTAAAGGAATTCGCTGTGTGATGCTCTTTAATTATCATGTTTACATAACCTAGATATCCTTCATACATACATACAAGGGATTAGTTCATGATGTCATAGTATAAAAACATTCGATGTATATATACATCATTAACCAGTTCTTACATTATTTAATATACATTTAAAGAAATATTCCCTTAAGGGATTACACCACACAAACACAAGAACAACTGCTACTACTACCACTATAATCAATAAAGAGCTACATCAACAAAACAGATAGGAGTATGCCCCTATAGTCCAGTACCATTTCGAGAAGGGAATTTCTCTACTGACACCGAAGATCACTTCTCAGGTCACTCTCCCAAAGACTCAGTACTTACATTTATCAAATGATAAACGTTGAGTATAAAACTTAGTGGTGCTAGAAAACACATATATGTATACACACTGTTGACCCTCACTTTTCACCATCATATAATTTTGGATCTTTGTTGACCCGGATTGGATTTAGTCCCCGGTATCGATCCCGATTATGCATATAGACCTCTGTGTCTTCCTCTGTGTGTTCTGGTACGCAGAACATCTCAAGACTGGTGGGGCCCACCATGGAGCCTGGCGTGACCCGCCGTACATCCTGAATATTCTGTGCATGCATAACACCCTTTTCCTATTACCTATATAAGGTAAATCACTTGAAATGCGAAATATTGCATTTTTGGCCCCATATACTATTCATCATGAATAGTGCATAAGTAAGGCCCACCAGGCAAAAGTGGGGCCCGCAGCCCCTAACAGCCCATTCTGTGTATTATGTACTTACATAATACATTTCCCAGTCACCTTACACAAGGCACAACGCTTGACATCGCAAATGCCATCTTTTGGGCCCACCGCGCTTTGGGGCCCACCTAAGATATTAGTGAGGCCCGCAGCTTCTACTAGTCTATTCTGTGTATTCTATACTTACAGAATACATTTCATACCTGCCTACACGTGGTAGGATACACAGAATGCAAAATATTGCATTTTGAACATAAGTCACTATTCATTATGAATAGTACGTAGGTGGGGCCCACTTTTCCCTAATTAGCCGATTCTGTGTATTCTGTACTTACAGAATACATTCCACTACTACATTACACAAGACACATCTCGTGGCATCCCGAATGCCACATTTAAGGGCTCACCGCTCTATGGGGCCCGCTTCCTACTATCATTCGCTTTAATGCATTCTGTACGCACAGAATACACCTTATCTGCTGCCTCACTTGAGGCGGAACACTTGGCATGCTATTTGCCACTTTTTAGGCCCTTTTATGTCGTAGGGCCCATAAATGTACTATTCATCATGAATAGTACCTGGACGGGCCCACCACCCAAATTCACCAATTTATGTGTCCTTGATGCGCAGAACACATTTCCGCTGATACCTACGTGAGAAACGACCTTCTAGCACGCTAAATGCCATTTTGGGCCGAAACTGGGTCGCAAACCCTAAATTGGGCCCATTAGCCAAAACTCGATGTTCGGGGCCGAATTTAAGAAAACTTATAGCTACAAAGTTTTTCGAAATGTCGATTGCACTTCGGTTGACATATGGTGCGCATCCGTTTTTGCCTGTGCTGAGCGGAGTGCATCGCGATGTGCGTAGCACATCACACTATGCGCTATGCACGTTGCATAGTAACTTCATAAAAAGACGTTTGGTCGGGAGCCTTCTCGGGACCGAATTTGGAAAAAAATTTCTTCTACAAAGTTGTTCCTTACGTCAAATAATGCTTGTATGCTTCGGGGCGCATCCCGGAAGCAACCACAGTGGGCCCCACGCATCGAGACGAAAGTGATGTGCTGCGCGCATCACATGATGTGCACAGCACATTAGCAATGTGTGGCGCACATCACATGATGTGTGGCGCACATCTCTTCAAATCTAGGCCAAAATTACAAAATTACCACGCCCAAAAATTCCTCTATAAATATAGAGCTTGGGGTCTGTAAAATGGATCCCGAAAATTGCCAAAAAGCAAGCCAAACCTCTGCCAAAATCATTTCATAATTAATTAGGCCCCTAATTAATTAAATCAATTGGATTTAGTGACAAAATTGGTTAGTTTAGGCTCCCTAAACACGGAATCAAGCAAGATCAAGAAGAAAACTCGACCGGAATAAGGTAAATTTCCCGTTTTCTTCAATTTTCTTCATTATATCACTATTCTTCCGGGGATGTGCTGCGCACATCACCTCATGTGCACCACACACAGCCTATGTGTGGCAAACATGGGGTTATGTGCTGCACACATCACCTTAAAATTTTCCCGAAAATGCCATTTTTCGTCTGATCTGGCCAATCCAAGGCCATTCAAGGCCTTTCCATGCCTTGGATGCCTTGGATCTGCCCTAAATCTAACCAGATTTTAAATAATTTTAACTTTAAAATTATTTTTCTTGATTTGGATGCAAATCCACGAAACAAAATCCATTTTCAGGTCCGATCTACCTAGATCGGGGTTGGATCTAGGGTTTCTACTGAAAAATTCTCAGTTTTCCTTTGGTTTTCTCTGCCATGTGCACCACATATTGCCCTTGTGCGCCACACACAGTCAATGTATGGTGCACATTGGCTATGTTCAGCACACATTAGCTTCGGTTTTCACAGAAAAACCAAGTTTTCACCTGAACCGCTTCCGAATCGCTTCCGTTTTGAATTTTCTAGTGACTCTAGTAGTTTTCTCGTGCACTTGGGGTTCTAGATCTATCATAAATCATCCAGATCTACTTGATTTTAGCCTTAAAATTAATTATTTCAATTAATTGCTTAATTAATGTTTGGTTTGATGAACCTGAGGCCGATTCATGCTCAAAATGAGGTACTGTCTTCATTAAAGTTGTTGGATTTTGTCTGAAGTTTATTTCTGTACTGATAGATTTAATTTTCTTGCAAATCGGTCTCTAATATGCGCCACACATCATGGGATGTGCGCCACACACAATCAATGTGTGGCGCACATCACATGATGCGTGGCGCACATCCCTCGTGAATTTTCCAGAAAACTATATTTTGGGCCATATTTTGGCCGTATTTTGACGTATCCAGTGGTATTTGAGTTTCACAATAGCTCAGGTATTCTGGAAAAGTCATAAAATAATTTTTATATAATTAATTTTGGCCTCAAAATTAATTTTTACGATAAAATGCAATTTTTGATCGTATAAATGTGATTTTTGATAGGATTGGTTTTTAATTGGTCGTAGGGCTATCTCCAAAATTATGTGTGATAATAGTCCTCCCAATTA
>CANYBF010321351.1:0-11203 GCA_948192965.1 Dalechampia spathulata
AAAGTAATATTTATCTTTATATAAATTTTAAAAAATAATATTTATCTTTCAATTAAAATTAAAAAAGTAATGTTTATTTTCTTGTAAATTTTAAAAAATAATATTTATCTTTGAATTATTAAAATTAAAAAGGGAGGGGTAGACTTGTATTTTCACTTCCTCCCCCCTCTTCCCACTTTTAATATGTATATGATATATATTTTTCTATTTTAAATTTAATTTAAGTACAGATAATTTATATTGTATGAATACGAATAAAATTGTAATAGCCTTCTAGTATCTAATTAACAATATTACATTAATTCTATTTATATATAATTATAACAAAATTTAGTATTTGATTTGAAATAAGATGCATATAAATATATATCCAAATGATTTAAGTAAAAATTTGTAATTTTATTTGTATTTAAATAAAATTTTTTATTAATTTATTTTTATATTAAATTTATCAAGAAAAATAATTTTATATTTATATTTATCATCAACTCTTCACACTTTTTTGGTGTTTATTCTCAAAAGGATAGAGTAAAACCTTAGATATTCATTTAATCAAATTCTATTGAAGTTAAAATATAAAAACATATAATATATTCTACTTGAAAAGTGCCAATTTAAAACGTGAATATATATGGATTGAATTTTAGACCTTTACATTATAAAAATTTCTAATATCAAATCAAAAAATTATTTAATTCAAACTTTTAAATTATTAAATTAATTTCATTAATGATTTATATCTAATAAAAAGATTAAAAAATTCATCAAGTGCATTTATTCACTATAAATCGAAATTTAAATGGATAAAATCCAACAAAATCATCAATATAAATAGGTTAGGTATCATATCTGCTGGGGAGGCAATCCAAAGTCCCACATCGGTTAAAGAAGTCAAGAAAGACTTGTATATAAACATCCACACCCACCCTAAAAGAAAGAGGCCTTTTGGGAAGAGCCCAAAAACAAAACCATGAGGGCTAAAAGCCCAAAGTGGATAATATCATTCTATGTGGGGTGGTAGGAGCGGAGCTCGGGGGCACAACAATTGGTATCAGAGCCCGGTTTGAAAACGGAGCCCGCAAGTGATCCATGTTCGGTGTACCTTGTGTCGAAAGTCTTCCTGATATAATGCGGTGGTCAGGCGGCGTGTCCCGTTGGTCCGTAATGGCGGTGCAAGATGATTAAGATGGATCTTGTGGATTATGACTCGAGGGGAGGTCGCTCAAGGGGAGACCATGAGATTGGTGGTCTTTTGGCTTGAGGGGAGGATTGTTGGGAAGGCAATCCAAAGTCCCACATCGGTTAAAGAAGTCAAGAAAGACTTGTATATAAACATCCACACCCACCCTAATAGAATGGGGCCTTTTGGGAGGTGGCCCAAAACCAAAACCGTGAGGGCTTGGCCCAAAGTGGACAATATCATTCTATGTGGGGTGGTAAGAGCGGAGCTCGGGGGCACAACAGTAACCTTATCATTATTCATTGGATGGAGATTTTTGTTAGAACACATTTCATGCATAATTTATGTTAATTTTTATGTTTGTTTTTTAAATAATATTTTTAGATTGATTTATTTTTGTTGGTTTTAAATTTTGTAGGTTGGATAGTTAAAAGATAAGAAATGAAGCAATTTTTCATGATTTTAGTTGTTTTTTCTAAATAATAAAGCCAACAATGACAAGTTATGGAATATGATAAGTAAACAAACTAAGCAGAGTTTGATATTTGAAGGATCACATGGATTTCAATTCAAAATTCATATTTTTCATATGGAGCTAAGACTTTAAGTAGTTAGGGAGTTAGGATTATTATCTTAGATCAATTTTGTCTTCATTTATTTAATTTTATTTATCTTTAGGAACTCTATAAAAGGGAGGCTTTGTTTCTTTTAATGGACAATCAATCTTTTTCCAGTCTTAGAAAAAAATTCTATTTGTTAATTTATATTTTAACATGATGATGTTAAACTAAGATTTTCTTAGTCTTAGTTGAAAGCTAAATCAAAGTTTCCAAGTTTTTGCATATGAAATCTAAATGTATTAAATTTCTTAATTGTTTTATTATTTGTTTTAAACCTCAAACTCTATTTTATTATAATTCTTACATACATACTTGAGTTATAAATCACTATAGGTTATTAGATTTGTAATCATCTCTCTAATATGTAACCAATGATAACTTAACATATTATTATTTATAAAATAAATTTTAACTACCTTATAAATAAAGCATCTTATTTGTTAGCTAGAATTAGATCTCTCTAATTCTTTATGTAATTGTTGAAATCCAATTTGTAACAAGCGACTTTAATGGTTGGTTTCAACAATTAAAGATAATCATAAAGCATCTCTTGGCTATTCTACTACTAAGGAGAGATTGATTAGTAAAAATATTTTTTACAACTAGAATTAATTTAATAAAATGATGAAAAATTATTTATGAATCGATGATCATGCAATAACTGGATACGAGGTTATGCTTTTGACTAAGAGTTTTTAACATTTGATATTTTTCAAAACCATTTTCAGTTAATAGTGTTATGTTTTTTTTCATTTTATATTGAAATCTCTATTTAATAAAAGAATTGAAATTAGTTGTTGCTCTCTATAGGATCAACCTTACTTCAATATTCTATAATTTTTCTAACAAGAAAGTTAGGTTTAATTTTTTGGATTTGACACCCATTAATTTTGATGCTTTTAAGGTAAATAATAGAGAATTTAAATTAGTTTTTAACCTATTAATAATATGTATATGGATTAAAGAAATAATTTTATGTATGTTATGAATCTAGAGTTATGAGTTTTGAGAATTTTGACTAGAAGAAGCTCAAAGAGGGAAAAGCCTTGTTGGTGCTCTAAAGGAGAAGTTAAGGTTTATATATGAATTTTATCTTTAAGTTTTATGATAAATATGATTTTAAATCAAAAAGAATTTAATGTTATTTAATGAATTTATTGGCAAAGAGAGTACATATTGTTTTCCCTATCATTGTGTAACTTGTTATGTAAATATGTATTTAGGATAATTATGTTTGTTAATTTATATATATATATATATATATATATATATATATGTATGTATGTATGTATGTATGTATGTATGTATGTATGTATGTATGTATGTATGCATATATGCATTTAGGTGCATATATGCGTTTAGGTATATTTATACTAAACATATATGTTGAAAATGGAGAGGATTTCATTTATAGAAAATGGTATGGTTGGTTATGAATGAGTATTATGTTCAAGAAGTTATAATGTTATGATTAAAATGTTAGTGACTTTATCATGATGTGAATGTTTAGAGGAACTACTACTTACTTGACCATGATGTGAATGATAATGAATTGATTCTAACTTTTAGTCATGATGTGAATATTTTGGGAAAGTAATTCCCTATTTAGTTAAAGAACCTTAATTGCATTGAATGTCTCATGATAAGGGTGATTGGGTTTGATGAGCTAATATTATGGATTTATGAACTCATATGATGAAACTATTAAGGTTTTCTTTTGGTTATTATATATACTTATGCATATAAGGATTTCAGGTTTGAAATTTATTATTTGAACTATTCTTAAGTCCAGGTTTTAGATTAGAATTCATATACCACTAAGCATTTTGCTTAGCAATAGTTATTTATCTATGACTATCCTAAGTAGGGAGCCTTAATAAGGATAATGCTTCAATTGAGATTACTATATGCTTAGATGATTAAATGTAAAAGCTTACACATAATTTTATACATTTGATAGGGTTACTCTTAAAGGGGGTTTGTAATTAGGGTGATTGTGTAGTAATTCATTCAAAAGTAATATTAAGAGTCTTATTTTGGGATGTATTAAGAATACTTTTGACCGTTTAAGAGATATTGAATAAATGATTTCTAGTGACTATGATTCTACTTTTATGTGCATTTTAAAATCTTATGTATTTTAGATTTATTTAGTGTGAAAATGGTTTGAATATTTAAACATGGTTTTTAGATGAATGAGAATGATTTTAGGTGTTTGGCATGGATTTGAGTTGCTTTGGACTATAAATAGGACCCCAAACCATTATCATGATGGTAACTTTAGCTTCAAGATTATAACTAAGGAGCAGTTTTGAACTCTAGTTTCTGCTCTATGGCAACAATGTTGACAAAGGATTTTTCTTTTCAATTTTAGTCATGATCATAACTCAACTTTCATAATTATGATAAAGAGTTCCAAGGGGCATTTGTTTTATCATTTTTAAGCTTCAAATGGACTATTTTTTCCTTATTTTCCCTATAATGATTCCAAGCAACTAATTTCCTTAAATGATGACTTAAAAATAGATTTTTGATTTTAAAATTTTAAATTGATATTTAACTTAGGATTGTTTTCAAGATTTAAGTAAATGTAAATGGTATTGATTTTCTATCCCTTGGGTTATGCATTAAGAGTTCTACTTTTGAGCATGACTTGGAAACATAAGACTCTTTTACCTTAGCTACAAATAGGGTTTGGGTTTCATAATAAAAACCAAAAAAAATAATATAATCAAGATGAGGAAATAAGAATATAGAATTAAAGGCTATAAGTAACAAATATATATAACTCCAAAGGATAAGAAATTACTAAATGGATAAAATTCAATATGATGATAATTATGTTTGACAATTATACTATACATGTTGATGATAAGATATATGCATATGGATTATGCAACTTATTTAATGAGACGATAAGACTTATTGCATATCTATGTATGTGAAGAATATGGCATGTGGTTATGTAATGTATATAATGATGACATGCATGAGATAAATATGAAAATAAACATGAGCTTATAAGTGCCTTGATGTAATGGTTGGATATATGAACGAAGAATATGGAGGCATTAACGCTATGTAAATACATAAAACCTCATGAAAGAAAAGAATATGGAAAATAAATGTTATTACACAATAACAATACATGATTGCATGTTTATTTTCTTATACATATGATGATTTGATGGTATGATTGGAATTTAGGATTGAAATAAGATTATGAAACAATTGCTATGACTTATACATTATCTATAGCATTAGGTATTCTTACTAAGAAATTATGTTTAGTGTAAATTGATTTACTTGTATACATAAAGAAATTGTATGTAAGTAGTAGAGCTTCAGTCATGTGAGCATACACGAGGATTATGAAGATTATGGTGATAGTGGATTTTGATTTTATGTACAACCATGGTTAATGGATGGTTGTACCTTACACTTAGAGTCTGAGTTTTGATGACATATTGATGCCCTAATGGTCTATAAAAACATATAGGTGCATGTAGAGTTAAGGTACTTACATTTTTATGTGTTAAGTGTTCCAATGAAAAGTCACTCTCGTAACTTTATGATGCGACATGTTGTGTCTTATTATGTAGGACTAACATGTTTCTTAATTCTTGTATTATCTATTTACTTGTCAAGTACTTATTATGTATTTCAAATATTATTTGTACTTTTATTTATTGGTGGGAAATATTGGGTTGTTGATGTAAAACTCTTTAAAAATTTTATGTTCTTGAAATTGATTTAACTTGGTCATATGAGTTAATGATGTATGTTTTAACTATTGACTTTCATTAAAGAAATTTGAGTGGTTTTAAAAGAATCTCAATTATCATTTATTTTGAATTTATGATCTTCCTTAAACTAAGTGATTTAAGTTCACGGTTCTTTTAAGCAAATATGATATTAAAAAAGAGAATTATTTAATTAATATGAAAATATTTACGAAGCTCATTTACTATAATGTTATTTTATTTTACTTGGGTTATAAATGATTATGTTATAAATATTGAAAGTTAGAATGAGATTATGTTTTAAATAAATGATTTGTCAAGGAAAAAAAAGTTAGTGACATTTTGGTAAGCAACGTAATTAAGTTACAATAAGATACTATCTCTTATGGTTTAATTATGATGTATTACTTAAGGTGTTATATTATTCGTATATGTAATCATATATTTATGTGTATATCTATATTTGTATACATATTGTATATAGAATATATATATATATATATATATATATAACTTATAATAATTTTAAAGTTTATAAACAACATACATTAATGCAAATAATTATTAATGCAAATAATTATCAAATTAATAGGTATACCTTACATTTTTTACACCTCCAACATTTTTCCCCAAAGATCATGTAAAGGATGCATTTAATCTTCTTATAGTTAGATTTGAATACCTTAAGTGTTTGATGATTGTTTTCCTCTTTCTTGAGCTTGTTTATTACTTTCTTATTCTATTAAATTACTACAATATTGATTGCTTTGTTAAATATTAAGTGTGGTTGTTGGAAAGTTTTTATTCTTTGTAATAGTTTTGGATGAATTTGATCATTCAAAAGGGTTTGAGTGTCAATTCTTATAAGGATTTTAATGTGAGCTTTGTTATCAATTTGGTTCTTAGCTTATAAGAAGCCTAATTTATATTTAAAAAAAACTTTAGTAAAATTTGAAGTATTTGATTTGAGAAAGTAGATGTAAATATTTTTTGATCAAATCATTATAATTTTATATATGTTCTATTATTATTTTTTAAATTCTTTTATTTATCTTGATTAAATATTTGTAATGTATGAAACTGTTCACATCTTATAGTTTGATTATTCTTATATTGAGATTTCATGGGTCATAGGTATAAATAATGTCTAACCCAACTATAATAACTCAACTCATACCCATTCAAATCCATCTAATTGCCACATCTAGAATCATGATATTAAATTAAAAAGAAATTGAAATGCAAGAAATTTGGATTATCTTAGTAACACAAAAACCTTTCTTTTCCAAAGAATATAGAATTAGATTGGTTATAGATGTAAAATTACTTTTAAAAAATTGTTTCATAATTTAAAATTTTGATTTGAATAGCTCTTCACTTAAATAATATAAATAAACATTTTTTTAAGGAATTAAAATGCATCAAATTTGATTTATGGATAATTATCTTAATGTGGTTAAACTACTCATGGTTTCAACAAAACTTCAAATATTATGAACTATGTGTTAATTCATCTAGAATAATTTTCAATTTGACCCTACAAACTTGCTTTAAGCAAAAAGTGATATTCCCAAGAGGTTCATTTAAGGAATGCATGATCCTATAATAAGATCGTAATTGAATTACCACCTAGTAAAATAAAAAAAAATATGATTAGATTAACTCTTAATAGAGTGATAAACCTGACCCTAAACCCTTCAGAGTTAGGTTTAAGTGGTCAGATCTATTGTGTCTAGTTATTTAATTATTTTTTATTTAATTAATGATCATATTTTCTACGTATACAATGAATATTATACGTTTATATATTACAACATAATTATAAGAAAATGGTAGACAAGAGATAGAGGATACAAAATAAAATTACAATAATAATTACAATAATAATTACAATACATTTGTTGATAGAGAGAAATCAATAAAAGACATGCAAAAGTGAGCAATGATTTAAATTACTTGCAAAATAAAATTTAATCCATAGGAAAAACATAAATAAAGACATAGTATTATCGAATTATCATCAAGATAATCATCATTTATAATCATAAGATAAATCAATCATTCATCATCATATAATGATGAATCATTCATAAAATTATACTATTAAAATGTAGTTATGAGAGCAACTTTCCCCATAACGGAGTTGTGCTATCAACTCTTTCGTATTAAAAGAGATGTTAGCGTAACTATTTTGACAAAAAATAATTATTGGCATAACAAAATGCTATAATAGATAGAAGATAAAACCTTCATTCATTCAAACAACAATAATATATAAACCTAACTTACATCTTACAATGAAAAATAAAATAAAATAAATGATATTCTAGAAAGGAATTGACATCCATTATGAAATCATATATCCACAAGAGTTGGTTTGAAAAAGAATTTTGATTTGTGAAATTTACTTTTTCGAACCCAACTTTTGATTTTTTAAAAGTTTGAAGGAAACAATTTTTGATTTAAAAACCAATTTCTAAACTTTAAAATTCAATTTCTAGAAAAGTAATTTTAGAATTTTAATAAAACTTTGAACAAAATGAAAATAGATAAGAAAATATAATAAAATTTTTAATCATTTTTCTCTATCTTTTTAAATTAAAATATATTTTTATTACGAAAATACCTTTGATTTTCCAATGTGAGAAAATGTATATTTCTAATATAAAGTTGTTGAATATTTCTAGTCATTTACGAGAATTTAAAAGCCACAAGCAAGAAAAACCTTCCCAACAGTCGAGATGTTAAGAGAAACACTTATAATACAAAGGCCAGACTGTAACGGACGGTGCATTGGCATAGAAGGCAGTGTGATCCAACTTAGATCTCTGTGTTGGTTGTTTGTTACATAGTTTAGCAAATAAAAAGCATCAGCTGACACTGACCTTCTATCTTTATAATGGACACTCACACACACGTATTAATAGGCAGTTTCTCCTGTCTGTTTTCTTGTATACGTATGTGTATGTAAATTGCTGGGACCGATGATAGACTTGAATATAGTTTAAAGTGTCTTAGAAATGAGTGTGCCCGTGAACTTGAACTAAGATTCATTAGGAACATAAATGCACTTAATGTACTTAAATTTCTTGAAAGTTTTCATAAATATATTAATCGTTTAACTCATAATTAATATTAATTTGTATTGAAATAAATCATCTTTCTTCTTATCTAATATTGGTTTAAATTGACATAATTTTTTTACTTACTGTTTGTTTAAATTTCATTGTCTTGTATAATATCATCCACCCTATCTAAAAGTATCATGTAATATATAAGTTATTAATATGATATCATATGGATATGTTTATTTCACTTGTTATTAATCATAATTAATTTTAATACAAAGTAAACAATTTTGTATTGTAACTTCTATTTATTTTCTATCATTTTAACATTTTTAAAATTCTAATATTAGAAAATTTGTAATATTAATGATAATGTAAATTGTTAATATCAAAATTATTAAATATGTATTTTTAATATGCATAATATTAATTTGGTTAAAATTATATATAATGTTTTATATTTATATAAATTGTTTTTTCATTCTAGTATTTATATTAAAATAGAATTTCTTTGCTTTTAAAATTTTATACTTATATCCACTCATAGTGCAGTCATTGATAAAACTAATGATTAGTGGTCCCATATTGATTAATTAATTAAAGATCAATTTTTTATATATCAATTTAAAAATTAAAATATTTAATAAAATAATGATTAGATTAGCCTTTTAATCTAAAATGTCAAAAAGAAGAACATGAATATTTGAAGTTGGAATGGATTTTCGTGAAATACTTCTTCAAACGATTAAACATTAATATATACATACACAATTCCACAAGATAACCTAAGTTAGAAAAAATCATATTTCAACATACTCAAAACATTAAACACTAATATTATCCAACGTTATTTAAATCAAATTTAACACATTAATTAAGTGTGAGTTTTAGTTTTATATTTAATTATCAAGTTGATGTCTGAAGTATAATAGAAAGATGGCTGAATCATAAATTGCAATAAGGTCATACGTTTTACAGAGCATGGCTTATGGGTAATGCTGGTGCGGTGAAAGGTTGGCGACAAGTTTGGACATGTTGGACCAGTGCCTGCGGATTATATTTACTGGTTTTGAGACAGTACATGGATTTCCCACCTGCTTTCCAATATACTTAATCATCACGAAGCTAAGTTCAAGTTGCAATATCAAAATGCCTTTGGTTTTCTTTTTAAACCATTCATCTCGCCACCACTACAAAAAATGCTACAGTGAAGAATTCTATTATTAAACCATTTAACGATGAATTAACTATAAAAAATAATCTACCGTTAAATCATTTATCACTAAATCATTTTGTCAATCTAGTGTTCTCTTGCCAAATATTTTACATATTTTGACTTTGGTTTTATGTGATTAGTAATTTAGGTTTGAATCTTGTTGAATTTAAGTTCAACAAAAAAATAATGGTCAAAGATTTAAAAGTCAAAGGCCAACAAGAATATACATGAAATTACTATGAAAAAAATATGATTAAATATAAAAAAAAAGATATTTTTATGAAAGAATCTGCATCAACTTAATCAATTATTTAAAGTTCATTAATAATATATTTTTATTAAATATTACATATACATACATTGCTTATAATTTACATGTTAATAACTAATGATATTTACATATACTAATATGTGATTCTTAATGAAAACTGACATGTATTACTATATTATTGATGAATTGATAATTTTACGAGATAAAATAAATTAATATAAGAATTTTAATTTTTTTATTTTTATGAGTTCAAATTTAACTGTTAAAAGGGTATTATTAAAAAAATTTTATTAGATTCGAAGGGGCTAACATTGGAAATGAAAAATTTTGGGGGCAATTTGTGGTGTAAGTTGCATAAGAAAGAAAAAAAGAAGAAGAAATTGTAGTTTGTAAAATGCTAGATGGCATGTGAGATAAGATTTTATAAGATAATAAGCCTTTCGTCAGTTATTTGAAAAGTAATCTTCAAATTAACCTTATATTATAATATAATACAATCTCACATATTTTAAGAGTCGCTTCGTAACTTTCCTACTTGACATCACTGTAACAAGGTTATCCTATAATGTATTTTTTGAATATTTTTTAGGATATTTATTTTATTTCTAAATTAATATTAATTTATATATAATTTTTTTAATAATTTGTATATAAATTTTAAGATTTGTTTGAGATAATTACTTAAAATTTACAAAAAAAAAACTTCATTAAATTTATTTAAATCAAACAATATCTATGTTATATTTTCTTTACTTTCTTTGAAAGATATGATTATACATTTTATTTTATTTTATTTTATTTCAACATACTTTGATTTGATAACTATATTGCTTAGTAAGTAGAATTAAATTATATAGTTAATATTTTAATTAATATCAAAATAAATTTTACCGTTGATATTTACTTAGTAAGGTTTTGAAGTTTATGTTAAGAATAAAATTTAATATATTGAATTATATTGAACCAGAGGAATCCTCTATATCTTTATATATATATATATATATATATATATATATATATATATATATATATATATATATATATATATATAATAAATATATATTTTAAATATAATTTAAAAAATTTTGATCCTACAACGTAAAAT
>CANYBF010321400.1:0-14295 GCA_948192965.1 Dalechampia spathulata
TCAGGGATATTTAGATATTGAACATTTGCATACAATAAGAATCTCATTCCATAAACTCTTTATGGATTCTTCTGCACTGTTCCAATATCATGGACTTCAATATATAGTTTAATACTCCAAGTAAAACAAGTTCATTCAAAAGATTGCACTATATAATGAATAATGCCTTTATTAATGAAAAACGTATAGTACAAATACACATGATGCTCTAAGCATACACTAACACAATGAACTCTTATAATAGAGATGAGTCAACTGTCATAAGTATTGGTTTAGGTTATGATGTAATGGCATGTTCTAGTGCTAATTTGCCCTCTTAAACACTCCATCTTTGTTCGATATTATCAAACTTGGAGGGTAAAAAGAAAATCTCGATGCTCTAATTTCTTACACAATAAACCCATCTCATCCAAACTAATAAGCCTTAAGTGTAATAAGTCAAAAGCCTTATTTAATTGCTAAGAAGAAATTTCAAACAACTTTAAATTGAGTGTTAGATGTGGGATAATATGGCCTAAAATTATCACTATAGCTATTTTAAACTATACAATAATGAAATAACCTAAATTAACTTATTTTTATTCAACTATGCACCATAGAAAAAGTAGTTCTACCCGAGTCACAATACCAAGTGAATCATTCCTATAAGAAAAACAATATACAAATAATATGTGCAAGTAAGTTAAGGAAAGGTTCATTAAATAAGAGTCATGTGCCAAACTCAGATCATATTTTTTAGGAATAATAAAAGTATAAATGTCCCTAATAATTTCTACTTTAAAGTCATCAAGGATATCACAATAAGCATCCAAATATTCATAAGAGATTTCATCAATAAGACCTAATGTCAAATTAAACTCATTGATGGAAAATTGAAATTGTTTGCCTAATAACCGAAACTGAATAAAATCTTTACTATCAAGAGTAATAAACTTTTTCCTTATCTAAAATAAAAGTGCTGTAAAAATCATAAATTAGCTCATAGACAACAAGGCAATTTATCTCAAAGAATTTTTATCAAATAGAACCCTTAATGAAATCAACATATTGTAAACTCAATTGTTCAACAATAAAAAGATCGACATACTTACCTTATACCACTTATAAATTGACTACTGTGTCAAATTTCTTCTTTTCTTTCTTACTGAGTTGTAGATTTCCATTAAGCTTAGAAACTAAGGTTGGTAGTAGGCTATTGGTCCTTCTCACTCTTGTATGTGGCTTGATTGTCAAAGCTTTATGTGTATGTTCTTCCATATTAGGTTTGTTGGTTTTAGATTCCTTCAATACTTTCTCAACTTTAGTCTTGATTTTGACTTCCTTCTCTTCTTCTTTTTCTTCTTCTTCTTGATTGATTTCTTCCTCTCTTTCCTCTCTTTGCTCTTCATTAGAATCAACTATTATTCTTCTTAACAATCTTGTACATTCTTCATCAGAATTCTCATCTATCATTCTAGACGGAAGGCATGCATGCTCATACTGATGAACTCTCAGAGGATTCTGACTAATGAAAATGCAAATTTTGGTATGTCAAAACTTTATAGTTGGTTGAAAAGAGGAAGAAAGAAATTACTGCTTACCTATAAGGATAGTCGGTTCTTCATCATATACCTCAATTTGCTATTTATCGGCTCATCGTTTAGTTATCAAAGCTCTACCACCAATGGCTTTTCTAGTGTTTACCATTTATAATCCCTAATTTCTTAATTTCTTTTTAGTTTTGGACAATTAAGAGAATTAGTTTTAGAGGATAGAGATGATCCTACAAAGGAAAGAAAAGAAATACATTAATTAGGATCTCATTCATCCATTAATACCCTATTAAAGAATGGAAGAGAAAATATACAATCAAAATAAAAATTATTCCTCCCCTTAATAAAATGGTGCATTGGCACTCAAGGATCTTTAGTCTCCATTTTTCATTCTTCTATACTCAATGAGGAAAAACTCAAAATCATATTAAAATTCATGAAATTAAAAGGTAAAAGAAGACTCATTAAAATAAATTTAACTGACTCAAATGGAGTACTCACGTTATTGGCTAACCTTATAGGTACAAGGAATAAAAGAACAAAAATAATAGAAAAAATAAATTTAAAATTTTAGTTTTGGTTTTTCAAGACTTAACTTCATTTGTTCATTGTTCTCCTAGAAGGCAACTTAACTGATCATGCAAGCTAGTTAGGTTGAGAAACCTTCATAAAATGATTTTAATCTATGTCTCTTCACCTTGAACATTTTTCCCATATCAATGCTTGGAATTTCAATTACTCATTGTAACAAAATTTTAGTAACTACAAGCAAACCTAACCACCTTAATCTTAGTATTCCAAAAAATAATTTTAGCCTTAAATTGAATAATAATGTTTTTTATCCAACTATCTATCACACCCAGCCTATACCTGGGGTAACATCCTCCTCAAGGAAAATCGCTACTCACACCATAAGGGATGCATCGTCTCTATGTTCTAGTAAAGTTCATATGGGTAAATGTATTTATATTAAGTTGTGAAAGAAGGTAACAATGTGGTGTTCATACATTATGCATGATATACCCTGGATGTACAATCATTCATTCATGCAATTCGTATTGGTAAGCAACTTAATTATATTATACATACAATACAAGTCATACAATAGGGTTTGTGTAATTTGCATAACAGGTACACCACACAATACAGAGTTGACTACTGCCACTATGATTAACAGAACCACTCTAACAAAAATGAATCGGAGTATGCCCCTGAGGTCCCGTACCACTTCGAGAATAGCCTTCTCTGCTGACGACCTCTATCACTTCTCAGATCGCTCACCAGAAGGCTCAGTACCTACGTTCATCAAATGATAAACGCCGAGTATAAAAACTCAGTGGTGCTAGGTAAACATAGGCAAACACATAGGTGTAATTCATTTCATAGCAAACCATAACAAGCATCATATATCAAGCATTGCAATCAATCAATAACATCATCATATAGACCATCATAGCATACATTTCCAATACATGCAATGTGAATACAGTTATGCCTTGCATCCTTCCTCCTCCTCAATTCACTCATTCACTCTTGTTTTCCTATAATTGTGCACATTCCTTTCGCACATATTGGATCCCTATAGGTACCGGTACTCATCTCCCGAAAGAGGGCATATAAACCTGTGGTGCTTTGTACCCATTTCCTACTGTAGGTCTTGAGACTCATCTCCCTTAGGGAGGTCATTCATCTAAATGATTCCTTAAAGGAATCCCATCATAATTATTTGACCCAGTATACGCAGAGCTAAGCTATACTCTCATCACTCACTTTCTTTTCTCTCTTTTCCTTCCTCCCTTTTATCACCATGCATGCCATGAATATATTACATGCACTTAGGCTTCATACCATAAGGGAATATACACCCATTCCATCATATCAAAAGGCCATACCATCATAAAGCAATGAAACATATCAAGTCATGGTATATCAAGCATAAGCATCAACATTTCACATCAAAGCAATAACATCTCAACACAAAACCTCCTGTTTAGACTTTACTAAAGTCTCTAGGCATAAAAATAGCCAAAGCATGGCAACGAGCATGCACCACACATCTAGCACAAATAACACCCCCAGCACAAACCTATAGGAATAAGACGTCTAATGTAAGCCCGTAATCCCGTTACAACCATCCGCTATCATCAACTTCAAACTCTAGCACTCTTCCCGTACTTAGGAACTCTAACTCTAATATTTAGGAGGGTTTAAGAAAGAAGAAGGTGGTTGAAAACTAAGGAAAGTCTTAATACTTATCCCTTGACCAGTCAAACTTAAGTCGCGTATGACCATACGACATTTGAATACTGGACTGATAACTGATAACTGTTGTTGTACGTGAATTTAATCAATGGTATGTAGCGATCCCAACTACCTTCCCATTTCAAAAAACAAGCATGCAACATGTCCTCTAAAATCTGTATCACTCTCTCTGACTGGCCATCGGTCTGAGGATGAAATGCGATACTAAATTGTACTCTGGTACCCAAAGCTCTCTGAAATGTACCATAAAATCACGACGTAAACCGTGAATCTCTGTCAAATATTATAGAGGATGGAATCTCATGTAATCAAACAATTTCATCAATATACAGTCTAGCTAATCTCTTCAAACTATAATCCATACATACAAGTAGAAAGTGAGCTGTCTTTGTCAATCTGTCCACTATTACCCATACTGCATCATGTTTACTCTGTGTCATCGGTAGTTCGGTAATAAAATCTATTGTAATCCAATCCTATTTCCACTCTAGTATCAGCAGTGGACTAAGTAACCTTGCTGGTACCTGATGTTCTGCCTTAATTCGCTGACATACCAGACACATAACCACATACTCAGTTATGTCATGTTTTATACCAATCCACCAGTAGTGTTGTTTCTAGTCCCAATACATCTTCGTCCTACCTGGATGATATGAATACGTAGAACTGTGAGCCTCCTCTAAAATATGCTTCTTAAGCTTGTCATCTACGAGAATGTACAATCGGTCCCCATGTCTCAGGTTACCATCACCATCTATCATAAAGAGTATAGTTGTACCCATCTGACCTTTCTGTAACTGCTTCTGATACTCCTCGTCATTCACTGCACTTCTCTGAATCTACTCGGTTTGCACTGGCTTCATTCGCAACTGTAACTGGGCCACGATACTGTCAGGTCACATCACTAAGGAAGTATTTAACTATCGTACCTCTCGAACTAGCATCAACGGTGACTGTCTCAACCTAGCAAACAATTTACGGCTCAATGCATCGGCCACTAAATTAGCTTTCCCTGGATGGTAGTCAATTACACAATCATAATCTTTTATTAACCCAAGCCAGCATCATTGCCTCAAGTTCAATTCCTTCTATGTGACCAGGTATTTCAAACTCTTGTGATCAGTATAACATAACTCCCCATACAAATAATGTCGCTAAATCTTCAACGTAAAGATAATGGTGGCTAATTCCAAATCATGGGTCAGGTAATTCTTCTTGTACGGCTTCAACTTCCTTGAAGCATACATAATCACTTTCCCCTCTTGCATAAGAACACACCCTAGTCCATTGAGCAAAGCATCAATGTATACCATAAAGTCTTTCCCAGGTGTAGGTAAAGTCAAAACTGGAGCTTGATTCAAATATGTCTTCAATTGCTCAAAACTCTTTTGACATTCGTCCGACCAAAGGAAAGGAACAATATTCCAGAGAAGAGTCATTAACGGTAGTGCAATTATAGAAAAGCCCTTCACAAACCGTCTGTAGTACCCAGTTAATCCCAGAAAGCTATAAACCTCACTGATATTCCATAGCGTCGGCCAACTCAGCACAGCTTCTACCTTACTCGGATCTACTCTGATTCCCTCGGTTGAAATCAGGTGTCCCAGAAATGCCACCTATTCTAGCCAAAACTCACATTTGGATAGTTTACTGTATAACTATTTCTCCTGTAACCGTTGCAACACTAATCTCAAGTGCCTGTCATGCTCTTCCCGAGTCTTTGAATACACCAGGATGTCGTCAATGAACACGACCATGAATTAGTCTAGATAATCTGTGAAGATCGTATTCATCAATGCCATAAAGGCTATTGGTGCATTCTTCAACCCAAACGGTATCACTAGGAACTCGTAATGCCCATAGCAAGTTTGAAAAGTTATTTTTGCTATGCTCCCTTCTTTGACCCAAAGTCGGTGGTATCCTGATCTCAAGTCAATCTTATAAAACACTGCAACATCTTTTAACTGATCAAACAGGTCATCAATACATGGTAAAGGGTATCTATTCTTGATTGTCACTTTGTTCAATTGCTTGTAGTCAATACATATCCTCATTGTCCCATCTTTCTTCTTTACAAACAATACTGGTGTATCCCACGATGATACACTCAGTCTAATGAAACCTTTATTGAGCAATTATTGAAACTATATTTTCAATTCTTTCAATTCCAGTGGAGCCATATGGTACGGTGTCATAGAGATCGGCTCGGTGCCCTGTAACACCTCAATCTCAAATTCCACCTCTCTTTCTGGCGGTAACTCTGGTAATTCCTCTAGAAATACATATTTGCAATCACATACCATTAGAATATCGGCTAACTATACTTCCCTCTGTCTCACATCTGTTACATGTGCCAATATTGCATCACAACCCTGTGCTAACAATCTCTGAGCTACCATAGCTAAAATCACTCTAGCAGTTACTGACGACACATTACCTCAGATTACTACTGTACCCTGCTCTGGATGTTGCAAAGTCGCCATCTTTTGATGGCAATCCATCACTGCTATGTACTTGGCTAACCAATCCATACCTAAAATAATGTCATATTAATTAAATAGCATCTCTACCAAATCTGACAGGAAACATATATCATGTATACATAAAGGACACTGTCTATACACCCTATCAACTACCACATCCCTTCCTAAAAGACTCGATACCACCACCTCATAGCCTAACCCCTCACATGGTATACCAAGCAACCGGGCAAATTCCACATTAATGTAAGAATTTAAAGATCCAGGATTAAATAAAACTAAAGCATCATGACCAGAGATAAGAACATTACCAATCACAACATCTGAAGCATGTTGGTCATCCCGTTGCATTAAATTATAAACTCTAGCAGGAGCTCCTATAGATTGGTTCATGGACCCCTGACTAGTGCCATGACCCTCTCCATTATGGCCTCTCCCTCTGCCTCTGCCTCGCTCAAAACCCTAGGAATTCCTAGAACTAGGTCTGGCTATCGGACCCTATTGGTAAGATCTCCCTTCTGGAATGGTGTATCCAAGCATATCATATTGTGCGGGACACTCTCTAGCATAGTGACTGGCTCTACTACATCAGCAACATAGATCTGTCCCCATCCAACAAGCCCTATAATGTGCTTGACCATAAGTACGACATGAACCTGGTCCTGTACTTGGATTGATGTTGTGCGATAAGGATCTCCCGATGAAGAACTCTAACAATGTTCAAAGGAACCTCTGAACTTGCCCCTCTTCTGATACCCTGATGAAGAACTCAAGCCTCTGAATGGTCTCCTCAATGACTCTGAACGGGCACTCTCCTCTAGCATCATCTGCTCTTGGTTCAGTGCATTAGTCATTAATGCTGAGAAATCTGTATAGCTAAAACCCTGAACCAATGCTCAGATCCAGAAATTTGAACCCTATTCAAATCTTTTGCATCTCTCTCAACCAGAAGTCAGAATGTTGGTTGCATAATAGACTAATCGGGTGAACTCCCTCTCATAATTTGCAACCGACATGTCCCCTATCTTAAGTTGAGGAACTCATTCAAATTTTGATCAGAATACCCTTTGAAAGTCATCCCATGTCAGTACTGGAGGGTCAGCCATGCTCTGTGGAATGGTCTTCCACCATTCGTAGGCATCATCATGCATCAGAGAAATAGTGTACTCAAATTTGGCCGCCTCAGGACACTTCAACTGACGTAAAACCTACTATGTACGTTCCAACCACATCTCTGCCTCATACGGATCTGTTGTCCCAACAAAGTCGGTAGCCCCTTATGATCTCAACTTCATAAAGTCTATCCTATACTCCTCTCTAGGTGCTGGTGGAGGTGGAGCTGGAGCAACAGGTAAAGTCTGACCCTAAGCCTATAGATACCAGAAAAATTGGGCAAACTGAGTTACCATGGGATCCACAGCTGAAGCATCTCCTCTTTTAGCTTGAGGTGCTCTCTCACTAGGTTCCCCCTGTCCCTCCTGTCTCAGCTGTCTCTCACCTCTATCCCCAGTATTCAACGTACTCTCTTAGGGATTAAGGTTACCCCCTCCTTCCTCACCTACTATAATAGCATGGTCCGTCATAATGCCTAATTTGTGACACATAAACATAACTTATACAATCAACAGCGGTAAGGACTGGTAAACTCCTTTTATGTAGCTTATTAATCATAGGCAGTAATCCAGACAAATAGACACATGACACAGTGAGCTAAACCATAGCTCTGATACCACTAAAACATGTCACACCCAACCTATACTTGGGGTAACATGCTCCCGTAGCATGAGCATCGATCCTCCCCAAGGAAAACCGCTACTCACACCATAAGGGATGCATCGTCTATATGTTCTAGTAAAGTTCGTATGGGTACACATCTCTGTATTAAGTGGTGAAAGAAGGTAACAACATGGCGTTCATACATTATACATGACATACCCTGGATGTACAATCATTCATTCATGCAATTCGTATTGGTAAGCAACTCAATTATATTATACATACAATACAAGTCACACAACAGGGTTTGTGTAATTTACATAATAGGTACACCACACAATACAGAGTTGACTATCGCCACTATGATTAACAGAACCACTCTAACAAAAATGAATTGGAGTATGCCCCTGAGGTCCCGTACCACTTCGAGAATAGCCTTCTCTGCTGATAACTTCTATCACTTCTCAGACTGCTCACCAGAAGGCTCAGTACCTACGTTCATCAAATGATAAATACTGAGTATAAAAACTCAGTGGTGCAAGGTAAACATAGGCAAACATACAAGTATAATTCATTTCATAGCAAACCATAACAAGCGTCATATATCAAGCATTGCAATCAATCAATAACATCATCATATAGACCATCATAGCATACATTTCCAATACATGCACTGTGAATACAGTTATGCTTTGCATTCTTCCTCCTCCTTGATTCACTCATTCACTCTTGTTTTCCTGTAACTGTGCATATTCCTTTCGCACATATTGAGACCCTGTAGGTACCAGTACTCATCTCCCAAAGGAGGGTGTATAAACCTGTGGTGCTTTGCACCCATTTCCTACTGTAGGTCTCGAGACTCATCTCCTTTAGGGAGGTCATTCATCTAAATGATTCCTTAAAGGAATCCTATCATCATTATTTAACCCGGTAAGCCTAGAGCTGAGCTCTGCCCTCATCATTCACTTTCTTTTCTCTCTTTTCCTTCCTTCCTTCATCACCATGCATGCCATCAATATATTACATGAACTTAGGCTTGATACCATAAGGGAATATACACCCATTCCATCATATCAAAAGGCCATACCATCATAAAGCAATGAAACACATCAAGTCATGGCATATCAAGCACAAGCATTAACATTTCACATCAAAGCAATAACATCTCAACATAAAACCTCCTGTTTAGAATTTACTAAAGTCTCTAGGCATAAGAATAGCCAAAGCATGACAATGAGCATGCACCACACATCTAGCATAAACAACACCCCCAGCATAAACTTGTAGGAATAAGACGTCTAATATAAGCTCGTAATCTCGTTACAACCATCCGCTACCATCAACTTCAAGCTATAGCACTCTTCCCGTACTTAGGAACTCTAACTCTAATATTTGGGAGGGTTTAAGAAAGAAGAAGGTGGTAGAAAACTAAGGAAAGTCTTAATATTTATCCCTGTGAGGAACGGTACGCGTGTACCCCATTTGGTATGCCCATACGTCAACAATCCACCTAACAAACCCAATTTCCTGTAAGTACGCGTACGGCCAGACATCCTTTTGGTATGCTCGTACGGTCTCCAAGAGCCTAACTCCCCTCAACTCCCCTATTTGGTACACCCGTACGGTAATCCGTACACCCGTACCACTCTGAATCCTCTTTCTCCCATTCTTCCTAGGGTCATTCCCGAAATACCTAACTCACAATTCAACCATAAACACTTCTAAAACCTCACATGCCACTTACAATACACAGCAGTTACCCCTTATACTATAGAGAAATCTCATAAGGCGACAACACCCTCTCATCCCGTCATCATAACACAATACATGCATCTAAAGATACAATATCACTTCACTCAATCATTGCACTCAACATCATCATATTCATACGCATGTATTCATAGAGACATTCGCAGTCAAGGAAGCAATATCACATTTCAATGATCAAACATATAGACACATACATACACATACACATACATCCAATCATTGATATGCATTAGGACCAAACTACCAGGGTCTCACATGTGGGTGTGATACTATCAGCTCTTTCCTTCTCAATAATTTATCATGAAGCTTACAATTTTTCTCCTTATAAATTCTCAAATTCTCATAACCATCATTCCTAATCTCTTCTAGCTCCTAAATTTGTAATTTTTTATGATTTCCTACTTCATCTACTAGCATATTACATTACTTCATGACCCCAAATGCTCTATGTTTAATCTTCATAGGCAAGTGACATAGTTTCCCATATACTAGCCTGTATGGTAACATTCTTAGAGGACTTTTGTAATATATACCCACAAAGAAATTAAGCTTGTTTATATCTCACATGCATAAATAATGAATTCTTGTGTTACTTTCAATTGAGGATGAAAAGTTTCTAGCCTTGCATCATTAGCAATGACACAGAATAAATAAAAGAAATATCTTTATTGATAAAAACTAGTTGATTGAAAAAATAAAAATATAACAAAAGATTCATACCATTATAATGAGAACAAGCCTCTAATTTATAGAGATGGAAAATAAATATTAAAATAATTAAATAATTTCATGAGATAATAATTCTATCTTCTAATCTCATATTTAATATGCTTTCTAACTAAAAATACAAAATCCAAACTTTAAAATCTCATGTAAATTGAATCCTATGAATTTTGTTCTTCTTATGCCCATAACTATTGGTCATAAACACCTCATACTTTTATTTTTTTTGATAAATTTAGCTAAAAATATGTTAGTTAACTTCCTTTTCTACTTTTTACCTAAAATACTTATAAAACATATAAATATGTCAAAGTCAACAGTTCTGAAGGTTTTATGCATAAAATAGACCAATAAAACTATTAAAAACATGCAAATTAATGTTTAATCAGTGCTTAACCTAAAGAGAAGTCATTTAAGTTATGTCTAGTGCCATAGTAAGGAATTAATCATGCAAATATAAATGAAGAAATGTTTAAATGGGGTGAGGAAGGAATGACTTCACCCAATATGTATGCAAATGAATTAATTTGTAAGAATAATATGAATTGATTATATAATAATAAATTTATGAATGAATGCATTTAGGTATTAATTAAATTCCTGGTATTGGAAGAATTTAATCAGTTCATAATATTCTAATAAAAAAACATGAGTTGAATCAATATGTTTTACTAAGTAATTAATGAGTGTAAAGGTTGGTGAGGGGAATTTAACAAACATGTATAGCTAAATAACTAGGAGGTTATCAATAACATGATACTTGAAAACATGAAGAAATTGTGTGAACCAAATGTATTTACTATATAGGAGATAAATTTATTTATTATGATGGGCATATACGACCTAATGTGTATGAGGAATAACATAAATAACATAGAAATATGAACCAAGGACACTTATAAAGTTAAGGAAGGTTGAACAACTTATATGCACTCTTTTAGCTTATATGCATAATTAAGGTAGACTAAAGCAGCTAAAACATTATTGAGGAGCTGAATCATATATAAATATAAATAAGATAATGCTTAAGGTTATACTAATGGTGGCATAGCAAACTTGTAAATTAAGGACTAATATACTTTAAACACATAATTAAAAGCCATTGAAATGAAACTATCTAAGCTAAATATAATGACTAAAGTGAGACATATCTATTAAGTTCTCAAAGTTATATAGCAGGCATCAATGTTATGTAATAAAAATCAGCTTGCCCTAATGCGCACATACTTACCTAAGGTGATACTATATTATAAATTGAATTTGAAACTTGTCATGAAGCTATAACAACATGCATATAAATTGAATTTGAAACTTGTCATGAAGCTATAACAACATGCATACATATATCTATAATCTGGCTAGTTCATGTTAGACCTAAAATAAGGATTAATATTAATATCCAAATTAGGATAAGTGGTTGATTAATCTTACTTTCCTCCTTAGAATGGAATATAAGTTCTAAATGAAGTAGCGTAAAAGGCCTATATCATTAAACATGATTAGATTAGATGGAAGTAGCTCAACATTAATGATATATTAACTCATAGGTAATTTAGGAAAGAGAGTTAAAGATGTACTTGGAACAAACTTAGATTAATACATTGGGTGCATAAATAATTTACAAACAAGGAATATAATGGAATGGAAAAGTTCATATATTAATGGATTATATGTAAATGACTCAAATATATATAGGAATTTATTGGTTGCTACAAATATGAGCATGATATCAATATGGTTTAATGGTGTCATATCCAACATGATGAAACATTCTCCCATAGAAAGAATAATAAATTACTTAGTGTTCAGAACTCATTAGTCTTTCTACAAGGTTTTTTTTACACATAATGAATTTACATATCCTTTCATACAAGTTATGAATATTTACTGCTTATATTTGTACACTGCAAATGTTCAAAGAATATAGTTAGGAATATATTACATTAACACAGTAAGAGGCTACAAATTATGTAAAAACCTTAGTGTGCCTTGATTTTGCTAATGCTTCTCCAATCCAAAAATCCTTCTTAATCATCCTAACCTATGTCCATCAAATGATAAACACTGAGCATTATACTCAATAGTGCATAAATAATTAAATTGATATAAGTAACCCTCCTATGTTATATACGACTTATATAATGATAACAATCTTTGTTTATAATCTTAGGGTATGAATATGCATCATCTACATGTTCCAGCTCCATGAAATCTCATATTAACCTCTTACAATTGTTTTGACTTTCCACGCAACCTGAACATTATTAAAGTACCTTTAAACTTGTATCATAAATTTGTGTATTACTCTAACCTACCAACTTGAAAAGATGTCAATAAGTGTGTGACCTATATAACAATAACAATATCTATAGCACAACATTTAACTTACATCTATGTTGTTTCACACCTTAATTATTTATTTCATATATGTAAATAATTAATCTCAATCTCATTAGACGATATCAACTATGTAAGTATAACAAACTTGCATGCCTTGTAGGGCTTATTTATATATGTTAACATCATATATGAATATACAACTTTAGGCAAACTACTAATTATATAATTATGTTATTGTTTTGCTCTCTAATACTTTACTATTTTTGAACATAACTCTCTGTGTCAATGAATACAATAATGTATTGCATTCCTCTTTCTCGTAATAATGATATACTATGTAATAATGAATGTAAAATATGAATTGCATTTCCTTCTTTATTTCACTTCATTGTACTTATATACATATATACATACATATACCCATGTGACTCATTGAGGAGGGACTCAAACTCAACCTACCTTATGATTAGTACTTTGTCATATAACTCATTGGGGATGGAACCAAACTTAACCTACCTCAAGAACAATCATATCATTATACTATGCATAGTTGGTAGGGAATCAAACTCAACCTACCATCGAGGAGGAAACTGAACATAACCTGCCTCATATATCTCATCAACTATTGGTTTATAAAAAAAATATATCAGCACCTCCTTTATTTCACCTCTATGTATTCTCATATACATACATACATATATATATATATATATGTATATGTAGTTGGGTCTCCCTTGTTCCTCTAAAATGTCATACTAATGATATATGAGGCATGTATGCATTTTTGTAATGATGGCACAACTACAAATCAGTAATATTTCAAGATATATCAATATCGATATATTAATACATCACATATCCAATGTTAGTAAATAATGATATAATATCCATAATATTTTACAATACAAGACTTGAATCATCAAGCCGTTTATTTCATCTGTGAATTTCATTTACAATTCAATCATTATTGGGTATAATATAATCAATATCATTTGTCAATCATTCTAGTTATATTTACATACTATTACTAACTTCAGAGATATAGGTAAATAATCATGATTTCATGTCAAAATATAAACTCACACCATATATCAATCAATATGCTCAATAGGCATTTAAAACTTATTCTAATTTAAAGTTGACTAACCTTTTCAGCCATCCTTATCTTCTTGAATAGGATTACCAGATGATTTATTAATGATGCTAAATAAAAAAACATTAACTAATAATTTGATATAGGGTATTTGTGTTTAAATAGGTTATCCATTTTCCTGTTAATCTTAGCTAAATAATTAAAAATATATTACCATAACGTAATATTAATGTTCGCTATCAATTTATGGTGTATCTATACATTTAATTTTCAACAACATTCATACAACTATATAGTCTTCACTGAATAAATAGTATCAATCTTTATGAATACCATATTTAAGTCACTTAATAACCTTACTTTGTGAACATTCACCATT
>CANYBF010321629.1:0-10159 GCA_948192965.1 Dalechampia spathulata
CTCTAGAGCATCATGTGTATTTGTACTATACATTTTCATTAATAAAGGCATTATTCATTATATAGTACAATGTTTTAAATGAACTTGTTTTACTTGGAGTATTAAACTATATATTAAAGTCCATGATATTGGAACATTGCAAAAGAATCCATAAAGAGTTTATAGAATGAGATTCTTATTGTATGCAAATATTCAATATCTAAATATCCCTGATCATAGTATTAATAAGAATGGACATTATTAGTATGGGAAGATCAACACATATTACACTTCTTATTTAGGGGTGATTCTCATTCATTATGATATGAGATGTCTAAAGTGAATATGTGGATGAATAGTATAGTACTAGTTCATTGGAGACCTTGCCAGTGAGATTTCATATGGATAATTGATCTATGTCTGTGAAATTGTATCTCACTCATATCAGTAGTGCAAGCATCCTTAGACTTGAGATATCAAGGTTATCTTAACTATGGATTACTATACTTTGACTCCTATACTTTATTCCTCCTTAGGAGGCGTTCATAGTTTGGAGGTTGGGTATGGTATAATATAGTTGAAGGTATTTGAATATCAATAGAGAATTCATCACCCCAGATTAATAGTAGGGCTTATCTCAAAGATTCATGAAGTAATCTTTATTCAGGAATCTCTGGCCAGAGTAGGATGCCCAGGGTGAATATGATTCATAGGGGCATTTTAGGAATAAAGATTATATGACATGAGAAATCTATTTTAGGGTATGATTTAACATGATTAGTCATACATTGAGTTGACATTAATCCATACTGAAACCTAAAAGAGATAGTGATGGTAAAAGGAGTTTATTGCAGCAGTGTCTGATATGGAGGGGTTGAAGTCAAACCAATGGTTGACCTCCAAATATTTGGGTGATCATGATGTATAACTAGATACCACTCATGATTTACATTTTAAATATGAAATTTAACATGTTGCCTACATATTAGGAAACCAAAAGGTCACACACTTAAAAATGAGGAACCAAGCTAAAAGGGCATTTTAGTACTTTTAAGAAAAGTAAGAAAAATACTTATGGAAATTAACCGACCACCTAATGGACTTAACTTGCATTGTTTAGAAGTCCATAAAGTTCAAGTTGGGCTATTGAGTTGGGCTATGACAAGGCAAGTGACAGTCACAGGCCATATTAGTCACAGATGGGCCCAGACTTGACTTAAGCTGAAAGGGTTTTAGCTTAACCTAATTTTTGGAGTATAAATATGTTGTTATAACTCACAATTAGGTTAAGCCACTCATTTTTCTTCCTTTGGCTAAAGCATACCTCCTTCTGGAAAGGGAGAATTCAGCCGTCACAAGCTTGATTTGTGAGGAAGAAGAAAATACCATAAGTTTCTTCTTTTTCTTTGCTAGTTTACAAAAAAGGAGATAGAAGCAATCGTTGCTTGCTTCGATTCCCTCATTTTCATGTGGATACTGTTGGAGGCTACCTAATTTGGTGGTTTTTTATTTGCTACAACCATAAACGGCATAGAGATCAAGAACGAAGGAGAACTGTATTGATATGTAAAAGTTACTATCTTATGCCATATCTAATCTCTAATTTAGTTTCCTTGTGTTTTGATGCAAAGATCCTCTCTTGGTTTGTTGTTTTAAATAAAAATTTTAAATTTCTTTCGCTGCTTAATAACATAGCAAACCAACATAAACTAGTACTAATAATTAATATAATAATTATTATCCCAACTTTTAATTTATAAAGAAAAGGATTAAAGGAACATATGTATAATATATTTATATGCAGATCTAGAATAACGCATACATGGGAGCATATGCACTATTTATATACCAAGCATTATTTTCACCACCACATTTCTTGCAACATAAAAGACACCTATTCTAAAATTTCTTCAAAACATATCAATACTCATCTTAAAAATACTTTTTTTTTTCAATTTGCCACACATTTAATTGGCCTTTCAACAACCACAATCACTTTCTTCACCCTGAATCTTTTAGAATTTACATAAATATCATGTCCTTCATGCATTTAATGCCCTTTTCAATCAAGCATGATCAAATAAACATAGAATATGTGCACGTTTATCATTGTTGTATAAATGAGGACGTTACAACTCTCTCCCCCTTAAAAAGAATTCTGTCATTAAAATTCGATCAGAAAACTATTATTACCATATATAATTCAAATACCTATAAAATTCATATCATTTTCATTGCCCAAGACCTTCTAACATACTTCTATGCATGTAAATCATTCATCATTCATCATAACTCAATCATGGATGCTAAATACATTTGAACATCCATAATTTACCATCTTTGTAAATCTAATCAAATTGTCATATAAACATAGCACTTTCCTAAGTAACTTTCATAAGCATATCTTTATTCATATTAATAAAGTATAACAGATACACATACATATATTTTGTAGGCACAAGTCATTACATAACTTCATTTAAATACTAATTACACTTTGGTAAAAATAAATTATCATTTTCTCATCTTTGCCATATATTTTTTTTCATTTATGCAAATTTAACGTCCAAACAGATATTTATTGTCATCTTTTCACCTTATACACATAGATTTACAAACATAGTATTAAACATGTTACTAATCCTAAACATAAAGTTAGATAGTACTTTGGCTCAAGTGGGTTCTTTATTCCAAATCCATCTAATTTATCATTATTCATTATATAACATCAATCATAGCATACTCTTGTACTTATATCATAATAGAATATCCATAAACTCAATAGCTTAATAATATTATGAACTATTCATATTATCAAAATAAAGACTATGATATATTATCATACATAGTTTATTATCTATATAAAATCAAGATAAGAACATGTTATATATATATAACACACATTAATGTAGCTTTCTTATGCTGTAACAATCTTGAATATAAGCATATATATATGCTTTATCCATACTTTAATATGCATAAATCATCATTTCCCTTACCTTCTTCTATTGTGCATACACATGTCTATAATTATATACATATATATATATATATAAGTATCATGGATTACCAAATATGGTCATGTCATGCATTTAAGTATCAGTGAGTCCTCATCAATCACTTACTCATGTATTAGTTGTCACATGCATGTACTATAATCCAAATCCATCTTTCCTGTCATTGACAACCATGCTAATTATGTAAGGATATCTCCTCTCTATCTATGGCAAATAGATCCCACCATTCAGTAGTAAGGACTTGACTAGACTTCTCATTATGCAACCCTTATTTTATAGGTAATAAGCATAATTTTTTTGAGCTAAACCATAGCTTTGATACCACTTTACATGTCACACCCCTTTCACAGTGCAATATGCTCATGTAGAATAATGAATAGTCTCCAAAAAAATGGAAACCATTGATTATCCTACAAGGGATGTAAAAATTTTATTTTTTTATTATTTACTTTTAAAACAAACTCTATCTTTGTAAAACTTTGTATACATGTAATTGAAAAGCATATGAAGTTTATTTCTCACAAGTTGATACATGTGAAATTTTTACTATATATATTATATTTGAAGAAAAACATTTAAATCATAAAGTCCAAATTTATACACATACTATTTACTACCTTATATGCATTTCTAGTTGAATAATATAGATACATATTTTATTATATGATACTATTCTAAGTCCTTACCATCAGAATGAGTCCTGCTGAACTGATGCCATGGGATCTGTGTGCTTCAAGCCATTTGCTCACCTGTGTCCATCAAATGATGAATGCTAAGTATAAAACTTAGTGGTGCTAAAACATAAGTATAATAATTATAAATCAATCACGTATTACATAATATCTTTCATGTCATTATATAATTGTAGTATAATTTGATCTTAAACAGAATCACCGTTACATCATAGTGTAATCATTCAAGAGTAGTATTATCCATCAACTCATGCATATAATTATCATTTATAAACACAGTTGATCTATAACATTATAAAATATTCACTTGTAATTTAGCCTTGATCATTCATGTTCATAGTATAGTAAAAATATCACATAAAACATGTATCTGCATATTAATATCAAGGTAAGTTAATAACTTACCACCGATCCACTAAAAAGGAATCAGCTAATAAATAGCACAAACTTGTTTTTATGATTCCATTATATCCATAATGAAATAATGCTACCTTTGTCTCTTTAATGATGCTTGTGGCAACATTATCATTCAACCATTTAAGAATAAAATCTATAATACTATCAAAACATTTAGCGATATTAATGTATCATACTTTTATTTCAAAGAATGAATCATGTAACATGTAGTAGAAATATTTATATTCTTGCATCTCATTCCATATTATGCTCGTATAGGTCAATATTGCTTACATGAATGTATGTAAGTACCATTTGTTTCCTTTTGATAATAATACAGGCTAATAATCTTATACATACTTTAACTCATACATACATTCATGTTCAAGTACGAATATTAGTCATACTTAGGCATAATAGAATGTAAAACATATATTTTGATCTATTGGGCATGTATAAAGCACTTAGCATTCATGTTTAGAACATAATGCATTAAGGTCATTATATACCTCTAAGTATGGATACATATGTATAAGATAGAGTAATGAGGTTTAAGTGTTCATAGCTTCAAGTTTAAGAGCTAGGAACATGTATTCATTAAGGTGCCAAACATACAAGACATATTACTATTCATGCATTTACACAATTCATCTTAAGCACTTTACCATATAATTTCATCATTATACCTCATATACACATTCATTCAAGTATTTAGCATGTAAATCTAGACTTAATAAAAGAAGCAATTCATACAAAGATTATCATCACATTGCTTTCTTTCAATCACCTCACATGTAAGTATATGACTTAACATAATTAAGCAATCCTAAAAGAATTCTTAACATTTTTTAACTAATGCATAATTTAATATCATATCTATATATAATGAATATACAATTTAAGGATATAATTAGCAATATAAAAAGATTTCAACATAAATCAAGTTATAGGTAAAATGCTATCCCTTTTTAACCACTTTCCAATACCAATCATATTGCCCTTAATGAGTAGTCTACATTCCATGAGTCTTTTATCCAAACAAATAGCCTCAAAATATAGCAAACATTCTACTATTAGAAACTAGACTCAAGAGCTTTCCATTGTTATATTATATGCCTCAAAACTCATGCTATAAGGCCTCCAAATGTTGTTTGCAAGATTATAATAGAAACTAGAAACTGGCTAGGATCATGATTATAACTTTGAGCATAAATCATGAAAAACCTACTAGAAAAAGTCACAATCGTGACTCCAAGTCACAAGCATGATACTGGCTTTAATTGTAGTAGAAACTCACCTAGAAAAGAGTTCAACCATGTCCAAACCAAAATAATTAAGTTATGTGGCCTAAAATAACCTTTTAAACACCCTTAAACATCATTTACAAATCTCAATCAATAATGAAAATGACCAATTAAAGATATCCAAGTTAAGGTTGAACTTAACTTTTTTAGACTGCAAAACAGAAATTCATTTGGTTATGCTTAACACCAAAATCAGTAACTTAACCCATTCCCTTAACCAAAATACCTTAAAAACACTTCCATTTGTATATAATAAACTATAAAAAATCAAGATCCCATATCTCCACACAAACTACCATGATTGATCACTAAAATTAACCATAAGAAAATAACTCAAGGGAACAAGTACATATATATATATATATAAGGTAAAGAAAAAGAATAACGATAAATCTCGAATTCTTACTTTTTCTTTCCTGGATCTCAAAGCCTTGAAGATTCAGTTTTATAAGAAGAAAGGAAAGAGAAGACAAAGAGTTCTGAAGGTAATAAGGGAACTCCTATTATGTGGGTGTGAGGAAGAATAAGGGAAGGAGGAAAAGTTAAAGAAAGCAAGAAAATGTATAGCCTCTATTGACTTTTCTCCATCCTATTAATCATAAGCTACCCCTATTTACTCATATATGCATATACTTATACATAATAAACATACCCATTAGACATTAAATTACCATTCTAATATAATGTTATGAACATAAACCATATGCATTTTCCCTTCTCCATAAAAATCCACTAACATAATATTTTCATATATCTAACCTTATGATAAAACAAATAATGTATTTAATTATCCATGTTAGTGTATGCTCTAGAGCATCATGTTTCATTGTAATTTGATATTGAACCATTTATCAATAAGAGGCATTATTCATTATTCAGTTTACTCGATAAGTTATTAACTAAATAATGAAATTCATAAAGTAGTTTTTGAAATGAGATTCTTATTGTATGCAAATGTTCAATATCTCAATTGTCCTTGATCAATGTATTAATAAGAATGGATATTATTCATATGGTTAAGAATGGATATTATTCATATGTTATACTTCCTTAAGGGATGATTCTCATTCATCATGATAAGAGTTGTCTAAAGTGAACATATGGATGAGTAGTAGAGGACTGACTCATTGGAGGCCTTGCTAATGAGATTTCATATGGATAATTGATCTATGTCTGTGAAGCATATCTCATACATATCAGTAGTGCAATTATCCTTAAGACTTGAGATAACAAGGTTATCTTAATTATGGATTATTACGTTCGACTCCTATGTTTTATTCCTCCTTAGGAGCATTCATAACTTGGATTTTGGATATAATGTTAAGTAGTTGAAGGTATTTATTTATCAGTAAAGGATTCATCACCTTAAATTAAATGTAAAGGTTTTATCTCATTGATCCATGTAATAATCTTTATTCAAGAATCTCTGGCCAGAGTATGATGTTTATTGATGAATAAGTTTCATAATGGTATTTTAGGAATAAAGATTATGGTACATAAAACATCAAATTTAGGGCATGAACTAACACACTTGATCATGCATTGGGTTGACATTAATCCATACTTAAACCTGACTGAGATAAATGATGGTGAAAGGACTTTATTGCATGGAATCTGATGTGGAAGGGTTGTAGTCAAACTAATGAACTCTTGGCATTTGGGTTGTCATGATGTGTAACTAGACAATGCTCATGATTTACATATGATATTATTAAATGAAGTTTAATAATATGTTCATATGTTGCCAACATGTCAAGAACCCAAAAGGTCACACACTAAAAGTAAGGAAATGGTAATTGATATTAGTGAAATAATGTGCTTGTGGTTATAAGATAACCTAGAGTTTTCATGTTAATTAGAAATCTGATAAGTATAACTCAAGATACAAGTGATTTAAGATGACATATTTTACATGCATGCTATATACGGGTTTTTGATGGAATTAATTGACTTAATGGTCAAAAACATGAATGTCACATAACTCATTCATGTATGATGAATTAAATGGAAGTGCATATGATTGTCATATGCTTTTTGAAGGAAATTTCAGTCAGTCACATGCCAGAAGCATGTGACATGCACATGACTTGACTTAACATAACCTAAACCTAATTAGGGTTATATCATTATGTTTTGGTGAAAACATATTGAGTGACAGAAGAAAATTTCAGCTGCCTCTCTTCTCCTTTATGTTTTTAAGTATTTTGAAGCTCAAGAACAAGAAAAATAATTCAATTTTGATAGAACATCAAGATGAAAACTGAATTTAATCATCTTTCTTCATTTATTCTATTTTATGTTTTGTTTTACTAGTCTCTGAACAAAACTAGTAATTTGATTACTAATCATTTTATTAACTTGTGTGGATAGTTTGGATATCCTATATCCTTAGGGATTGAAAAGTTTGCTACAAATTTTCAGAAGGACAAAGAAAGAAGGAGATCGGCTTAAAGTAAGTTTTTCAATCTCCTTTATATAATCTTCTCTGTATGTGATATTTTCTATGTATAAAATTCCTAGATCCATTGTAAAACATGTATTGAAAAGTTTTAAATTTCATCTACTACTGCTAAACATGTTTTCATGAACCAACAGTTGTATCAGAGCTATTTGGTTTGCAACCTATGCATAGAACACATAAGATTTCATTTTTCACTCATTATTACTTATGTGTTTTTCAGTTTTAAAGAGGGTTAATATTTGAATTTTGATTTAAAATTTTAATGACCTATTCTTCATTGAATTAGGTGGGTTCTTCTCAAAAAAAATTGGATACATTTGTGGAAGTTTTATGAGATAAAAATTCATATGTTGCGCATGCTCCTATTAAAAGTCTAAATGGATTTTTTGTGTTATTCTTATTGTTCTTACTTTATCATTACATGTTTAATTATTTTACATGTAATTAATCAATTATTTATTGTGTTAACTTGATGGTAGTACATTTTGAATGAATTTTGATTTGATTTGGATGTGATTTTATGAAAATCATGTTCATATCTGCATAGGAAATCCAATTTTAGGTTTTTCAATTTTTCCAACATTATTTGCTCATTTTTTCATTAATTTTGGTATTTTAATGTTTTAGACGCATTAAGGTTTTTAAAAATGAAATTTTATTAATTTTGGAGATTAATAAGTATTTTATTTGAATTAAAACTCTTAAAAGGAGCAATTTGAGCATAATAAGGATTCTTGTTGTTTTTAACTTCTGTTTTGTTTTCTAAGTTATATATTAATATTCAAAGTGTGATTAAATAATTAATATGTTATTGTTGGTTGATTATTTAATTTAATAAATAATTTATTCAATTAGAATTCAAAACATCTAAACCATATTTTTCAAATGCAAGCCTAATACCCATTTTAAAAGGTAAAATTTGTTTGAAATTTAAATTTTGAAAATTGAAATAACATTCTCAGAAGATTGTTTATTTTGAATTGATGGCTGGATAATTGGCATGATGGTGATTATGGACTTAGCCTAATGTGATTGAGCATATGCATTATTTTATAAATTTTGGTGAATAGAGCCTGCGAGTCCTGCCTTTCCTTAAAATATTTTTGTACTTCTCTTCTCATCTACTCCCCTCAAATGTAACTTGGGATTTCTACTATTGAAATTTGTAATTAGATTACATAGGATGTAAAAGATACAAAAAGGAGGTAAAAGGAGCAAAGAAATAAAGGTGTGGCTAAAAGTGGAACTCTAGGATAAAATTTGTAATAGATTAGTATTATTTCAAATTTTTGGGGTTTGTAAAATCATGCATAACCTAGGTTTGACCATAGACTTAGAAGTCAATAATCATCATATTATAAATTGTTATAATGATGTATGTATGAGTTGCATGAGCATGTCATAGCATGCATGAGCCAGGACCATGCATGGTGCACCAATTGCACATACCCACCTTAAATGTTTTTAATGACATAAAAGGAAATAAATCCCTTAAAGGAATATAAATCTAAGGCCTTCCATTTTCTAAGATAGGGGTGGAGAGCTTCTTTTCATTCAGGCTGTTGGGCATACTTAAGCCTGTTTTACATGGGGCATATCCAAGTTTTAAAAAATGGGTTGAATTTAAATGAAATATTTTATTTGTTTGGCATACCCAAGGTAAAATGTTTTATAGGCCAGTTTGGGGAATTTTTTTATACTTGATAATATAAGTATTAAGATAAGTTGATAGCCTAATGATTCAGTAGTCATATAGAGATATGATTGACATGGGAGATGTCTACCCATTAACAATAAGTTCCAGTTTTTTGAGCATACTCAAGATTGGGCTTAATGGTCATTGGATACTGACCCATTAAAGAAGGCAAAGCGTGACCTTCTCAGATTAGTAGTTAAGGGCTATTTATTTGTAATAAAATAGTGGGAGATAAAGCTAAAAAAAGACCTTATTATGTTTTAAAAAAATATGATGTTTTTAATGACACATTATTTTTTCCTTTTCTTTAGATTTTTCTAAAATGTCAAGAAAAGTTGATCTGCATAGAATTCTTGAATATAAACTAACTGGATCCAACTACATAGACTAAATTCACCAAATCAAAATAGTTTTGAAAGGCGAATAGATAGCCCATGTACTAGATCGGGCATATCCATGCACACTTATACCCGAACGGGTATGTTTGCAACATACCCGTACGGGTATGTCACTTACCCGTACACGCATCATGGCTTACCCGTTCGGGTATCTTTGCACATTTGATGTTACTTGCTTGTTTTAAGTGTTTTCAGGAAACAGACTGTTCCGGAGGC
>CANYBF010321695.1:0-13111 GCA_948192965.1 Dalechampia spathulata
AAATAAATTATTTATATATAGTTATCTATATTTTTTTATATATTTTTATATATATATATATATATATATATATATATATATATATATATATATATATATATATATATATATGGATACAAATTGAGATGTTGGATGGTGATAATCTATAAATATAACAAATTTAATATTATATTCATATATTGAATGTGAAAAATGGCTAAAAACATGAGCCCATGGATCAGATTATAGCATTTAAAGATTATTAAGCAATGAATATTAAGCCTTTTATTAATGGTAATGATGTAGAAATGAAAGGAAAGGGTGTCATTGGGATTACAGTCGGCTTATGATTTGATGTGATATATATATATATGTATGTATATATATATGTTATGTAGGTATGATGAACGTGTAAGAGAGCTATTAGACTTCAGTATCTATTTGGACATCAGCAATGAGGTTAAATTTGCATGGAAAATTCAGGTAATTATTAATTTAGTTTTCCTTTAAGTTTTGTTCGATCTCGTAGCATATTAATCAATTGATTTTAATGTATGCAAATGGAACATTTTGATTGCAGAGAGACATGGCAGAGAGAGGACACAGTCTTGAAAGCATTAAAGCCAGTATTGAAGCTCGCAAACCTGATTTTGATGCTTTCATTGGTAAACTCTCTTTCCCATTTTCATTTCTTCATCAATATTAATGATATGCAAGTAAAAAATTAGGGGTTTAGGATTTGTTTGTGAAGCTGAAATCATTTGTGTGACAAACCAATTAAGACCCAAGTCGGTATGATTGGCGCAGATCCACAAAAGCAATACGCTGATGCAGTGATAGAAGTGCTGCCAACGCAACTAATTCCGGACGACAATGAAGGAAAGGTTCTGAGAGTGAAACTGATAATGAAAGAAGGAGTGAAGCATTTCGGCCCAGTTTACTTGTTCGATGAAGGCTCTACCATCTCATGGATTCCTTGTGGTCGCAAGCTCACCTGCTCCTACCCTGGCATCAAGTTTTTCTACGGCCCAGAGGCCTATTTCGGCCATGAGGTACGTTTCTCACGGCACCCCACATGTTCATGAAATGCCATTACCCGCATGCCATGTCTAGTTTGATGCCCGAGACATGTCTGACGTACTCACCCATGTACTCGAGATATGTGCCTGGATCTGTATGCAGATTAAGTTGTGTTCTTGTCAGGATGGTTGCTGATAAGTTTAATGTTTACCTGGAAAACCCATCAGGTTTCTGTATTGGAGATGGATGGGCAATTTGACAGGTTAGACGAGCTCATTTATGTGGAAAGCCATCTAAGCAATATTTCCACTAAATTCTACGGAGAAGTCACACAGCAAATGTTGAAACATGCGGATTTCCCTGGAAGTAACAATGGAACTGGTCTCTTCCAAACCATTATCGGATTGAAAATAAGAGATCTCTACGAGCAAATCATTGCCAGCAAGGCCAAAACTCCTGTAGAAGCCAAAGCTTGATTCAGCTTTTCTGCATAAATTATGGATCGTCTTCTTGAATCTTCTTCCATCTTTCAGCTTTCTTCTTCTTCTTCTTCGTCTTTGACTTGCTTTTTTCGGTTGTTATCACGATGCTTCAATGGAGATTTTAGGCTATTCCTCATAAGAATCAGAACACTCATTGTATCTATTTGTTGGTGTAATTCTATGGAGACGTGTGCAAAATAGAGAATGAAAAAGGCAGAGACGAAATTTCATACAATCGCATTATTCTTCTCTTACATTATGTACTTTAATTTACCAACCAGCTTACAAGTTTGTTTGCTAATGAATTGGTTCATGAACTCAAACAAGTCGAACATTATCTAATTTAAATTCAGTTCTTTTGCTAAGTGAATATTCATTAATGAACTTGAATAAGATCCTGTGGAATGAAATTCAATAACTAATTCAGATGAAAGAAAGTTGATGACTTTTCAATATTAGATGATATTGGATTCAATCTTACTAATAGGTCAAACTGCTGCTAATTAGATCGAGTAGAACCATAACTTTCTTCATCATCATCATCATAAAAGAAAAAAAGCATTTCATATGGTAATTCCATCCAAACTGCTGCTAATGATGACAGTAGGTAGTGGAAAGATTGCTCAAACTTGCTTGCAACTTCCCATTAATCAAACATGCATTCAAGAAAAATCCCAATGCTAAAAAAGAGAGAGAGAGAGAGAGCCTATGTCATGAACATATAAATTACAAGTGAAGGGGATGCCATTCCCGTGAAAGTGAGGGGGTTAAGCAGTTGAAAAAGAAGAAACTAGAAAAAGCAAATGGTTAGCAATTCCTAAATTAATGTTCTAAGTTCATGGTTCATAGTCATAACTGTAGGGATAATGGGGTCGAGAGGAATGATAAATGTATTGAGGTGGAGAGGATGAATGGTAGTAATGTTGAGGTGAAGATGAAGGATGATAAGCATGTTGAGGTGAAGATGAAGAATGATATACTTGTTGCGGCGGAGGAGGATGATATACATGTGGTGGAGATGAAGGATGATGGACTTGATGATGCTCAGAAGAATGATCGGCTTGATGTGGCGATGAAGGGGAGCCAGGTTCACTAGCCGGAACGCTGGCATTGTGTGATTGGTATTTGTCTACTCTAACCTCTACCAGCTCTTCTTCCTCGAATGAATGGAAAATTGGGTGCAAGTATGCATCAGCCAAGCATGCTTTTATGTTCAGATCAGGTTCTGCATTCCGGTCTGCAATGTCTTTAGCCATGGCTTCCTGAAGAAGTAAAGGGAAGGAAAAGATATTCATCAGTATTTTGCATCATCATCGTCATCATTCTACATTTTAATCCTGTCGAAGAGGATTTGTGCAGAACATATTTCAGTATGCAGGAGAAGAACAGATTTCTATTCCTTTCCTACTTCACTTTTTCAAGGTTATAGCATAGAACCATGAGAGCATGTCAAAAAATTTCCAGACGGAAAGTCATGTGGAACTCGTATTTGCAAGCTATCCAATTCACCTCAAGTGGATACTTTCTGAATGCAGGTTCAAAGCGATGCTTGCAGTATTTGTGGAAAGCCAACGTCAATATAGGCAAGACAACTAGCAAAGGAGTGGAATTAGCTGCTTTTTTGGTGCTCAGCAAGCCGAGTAATAGGAGTTGAGATATCAATAAACTTGCTACTATGCGGCTGTGAACGTGTGGCCAGAACGCACCGGCGCTCTCATATTGTTGGTTGTAGACATTGATTATCTGCATAAACATATTGAACACATACCAGAAAGTTTAAACAAATTACTCTAATTATATCTTGTCAAAGTTTTAGCTCCATTGCAAATGCTTAGATTAAACATGAAAGACATGTTCTCCCATAACTATAAGAAAATTCGATACTGAGGTTACAATATGGTTTAGCAGTAGAGAATTATGCATTACACCGAAGAGTTTAAGTGTAAGAGCAATAAAAATATGCTGAAGAGAGTAAAGCAAAAAGTCGAGGATTTTGAGCAAAACTAACCTGATGGCGGTAAACCAAGTATGCCAAGGCAAAGAAGACCAGAATAAAAGGAAGCAGAATTGGAGTAACCACAGCATAGACAACCCCCAAAAGGAAATATAATTGGAGGCTAGGGAGAGTCTCAGGGAAGTCCACACTTCCAGGGTCCATGGCCCTCTCTCGATCTCTTTCGGTTTTCACCAGAAACATGTTTTTAAGATGAAATATGACCAACGGTTTCAGTCGGAGAATCTCACCAGCAATACCAGCCCACCCATCAACCATGATATATGTGATGAAAAAGGTAGCCTTCATTGGTATGGAAACTCCAATTGTTCTTGGAATCCTACAACATAGCAAACGTTCTCAGCATCAAAGTAAGGAAAGAATCCAAACCGTGCAAATGCGAGCATCACAAGGAACGAGGATGCAGAAAATTACTGGGTTGGTGATTGATGAAGGAAAGAATGGAGCTGCTCAAAAGCTGTGCCAGTGATTATGCTTCCCAAGAAGACATTCACCAGCATGAAGTAATAGTATTTTGCAGCTGCTCTGCGTTCTAGAGTTGAAACTGCAATGTACCCCTCAATTTTTGACATTATCATCAGAATTGTGGGCAGAATGTACAAAAAGATTTTAAGTGCTAGACCAGGAAGAAAACCCTGTAGAAATGATTTGATGAATTTCCTGCACAAACAACATCATTTTCATACATGTCAAATCTATGATGGGATGTGAAATTGATTTGGCTAAGTATACACAAGAACTGCACCCACAACATCAAAACATAGGCTTGATTATGGAAAATTCATAATAGGAGCAATGAGGAAGTGTTTGATATGATAAAAACATCCGAATTCAAGCCATGGCATCTATCTATCAGCAATGATCTTCATATTCAAATAGAGAATGGAGATTCAAATCCAGCAACACAGGGCCAGTAAAGCAGTCGGAGAACATTATTTGAGAGAAGAACTGTTAAAGGAGCATCACCAGAGCATGATTAAGCATTTAACAGCAATAATGCATATGACAAAATGATACTTACAGCTCTATCACAGGCCTGAGGAAAGGAGCAACTTTTTCAAGACCCTCTAAATTTGCAAGGGATTGTACAAAAGCAATGGGAATCATGTAGAAGAACACCAAAGCAAACACTGATATAGATATTATGAGCTTCCGGATGCTCAACGAAACGAATGGAATAGCCAAATTGCGCCAATAAATATCACGAGGTTCTGGAGCCCAGTTAGTCAACCATAGTGTAGGATTCTTGCTTTGCTGTGTTTGTGCACAAACAGCAGCCCCCCACCTCGAATTAAATGAAACAAATGCAACTGGCAACATAGATTTAGAGTCCTTGAGAATTTTCTGGCGCTCCATAGACATCTGGAATGAAGTTTGGAATCATGAAATGGCAAAACTACATGCCTTGAACATGGTTAAGCACTAACAGGTTGAACATGAAATGGAAATCATATATATTTTACCCTTTTCTCCAGTCCTTGAATTTGTTGTTTGTAGTACTCAATGGAGTCCACTTTTCCACCCCAAAGACCCAAAAATCCTGTCTGAAAATGGAAAAAAGTTTAAACCACAAATCAGATTGCCATGTCACAACATGAAACGGTACCTGGAATTTGGACATATAATCTTCAAACAATGCCACATTTTCCAAAAACAACAGAACCTCGATATTGCACCCATTTTAAGGTTATCTGTTCATGTCATGTTTACTTGCTAGCTATTGAATTTATACGTTATTCCTGTCTTGTTGACTTGTTTATTCATTGTCTTAAACATGTTGTTTTCCAATGTTTCATAATCATGTCATGTTTAGGTTTAAGTTTTTGACACAATGAATCACTTGGGTTGTATTTGTGACAATTGTAGACGTATTATATATATAAGTCAACATGACTTGAACCCTACCTACCAACCCAACTTGCCACCCAAATCAAATTGATTGCAGTTATGTACCAACTTGATATATTTTATTGCTAACCAACCATCAATAATCTACTTTATTGCAATAAAGAACATAAGGAAATTTAGTTTGGAAAGTTCCGTGACTTGAATGCCTTTCATTATCAAATAGACTACAAATTTGACACATATGATCAGCATAAATGCAATTAAAAAAAATGTTCTCAGATTTGTTGATGTCAAAAAACAATACATCTCATATCACAAAGATTACCTTTCGGGTAGGCCTCTTGTCTGGATGCCTTTCGAACTTAAGCTGGTTGTAATCCAGCCAGTTTCGAAGTCTGTCTCTTTTCCTCACAAGCTTTGCAAATTTATTTGCATCATAAACAGCCTGAACAAACCTTACTGTCATCAATAAATCATCCAGCCAACAGCAATAAGGAGGGAATCGGCTTACATCATTTTTCCGAAAATTTCATGAAACAAATCATAATGAAGTATTGCTACCTGATGACAAAGGTATGTATTTGGGTGGTTAGTTTTGAAAAATTGCTCCACTGTGTCTGATTTTGACTGACCAGAAACATGAGGTACATTCCTCACCACCACCTGCAAATGATTTCCTGATCAGAATTTACCATAGCACTGTTTCCGATATGAGCATCCAGAGTCAGATTAACTATTATGAGATCCAGTCAGACTGATGTTTGAATCATCAAAGGAATCCACAATAGGTACTTCATGAATGCGCATTGAGCAAAGTTCAAGCTTTTGAGAAAAGGGTTGGAAGAAAAAATGACTAATATGTTGGTCATTTAAGAAATCCAATGCTTAATTTATGAAAGAGAACCCTTCAAGGGAAATGACAAGGGTGAATTGCAAGTGACATATCGTCTACTGTATATTGGCGACTTGCTGTTAATTGTTGAGTTGATAGAGTAAAATCTATTTTCCAACTCACCGTGAATTGTTCTGCACGCCTGCGTTGCGAAGCCAAGAAACGCAGCCTCATTGATGCTACAATGTCATATTCTTTGTAGAGCAAGAAGCATATCCATGCAGTGAACAAGTATTGCAAGGCTATGTGAACAAAAAATCTGAAAATCATAGCAAGTATGTGTGACACAATTGCCAGTATTATTCACAGTCTAGAATTAACACAAAAGGCATAAAAAAAATGATAATAGAAGGACTAACTAGTCACAGAAAAACTATAATGAAATTCGTCAAATTCACTAGAACTGAAGAGATAGTATAAACACCATTATCCATGAGCTTTAAATTGACATATAAACAGCTAAATACTAATAAAACAACTACAACTACTAAAATAACTAATAGCTATAATAAACACTAGATTTTCCGAATAGGGGCATGATCAAAGGATCTGTCAGGATATCATTTTCTCCGGTCAATGTGAAGACTTGGACTAGCCATTTCTCTGGATTTCTCTAGCCAGGAAGCTAAATATAATCTGAGTGCTATACATAATTTACCAGATGAGCCACTTAACTCTGATGCATATCAATTTTACTAAAGTCAAATCAAAGATACTGATTTACAAGCTACGTAGCTGACATTCAGCAAGTTCATCACTACTGAGAAGAAAAAACAACTTTACCTTATAGATCCAGGACCAACATTCGATATAGAGAGCTTATCAATGTCACTCATAACCAATTCTTTTCTCAAGAAGAACAATGTTCCACTTGATACATTAACTGGAATAAGAATTAGCAGTGCCAGCACAGTGATGGGCACAAAAATCTTCAAACTGCCACATAAATGAAAGCCTTAGCAGACCATTTTTCAGCAAAGACAATAGAACAAATCATTATAGATGAAACTTAAATAAGATATTATGGTGAGCAATTCCAAAGCGAACTCCACACAGTCCATCTAACTAAACAACTGATCTATCTTTTCAATGTTCCTTTTTTTTTTTTTTTTGCTCAACTTGGATTGCTGGAGAATTCTTGAAAGTTTGTGACATTGACAATTTTTCTACCTTTTAAATTTGTTCTCAGGAAAAATCACACACAGTAATTAAAAAATACGTGCAAAAGTGAGCATGCCATGAAAATTCGGATTCCAGGTTCTCTCCAAATTCCAGAATTTTTCCAGGAATCAAACTCTATCCGAACGACAATAAAAGAGAAGATGAAGTTAAACAAAAACTTCAACATCAGAATGGTTGAAAAGTAGTTAAAAAGTCCAAAACTGAAACAAGAAAAACACAAGCAAATTAATAAATAAATAAAGCAGAAGGAGAAAGCAGGAAAAAGACATTGATGTGAAGCACAATGCACAAAAGAATAAGAAAAAAGAAAGAGAATAATTCTCAGTTCACCAAGTCACAACAAAAAAAACAAACAAGCCAAGGAAAGAAAGTAAAAGAGAGGAAACTGGAGAGTACCCAAGAGTGTAAATCCTCAAGAAAATAGCTGAATCAAGGCCAGCATGGTTGATAATTTGAGATTCCGACATTTTCATAGCTTGAGGCATCCAGTTCAAGAAAGTCAAGTAAGTTTTGAAATTGAGATTAACAAATTTACCAACAAAGTTTCCTCTTGATCTTGGACTACTTCTTTCTCCATTAATATACCATTTTGGGAAGTAAACTCTATCATTGATGGGCTGAATTCTTAGAAGAGCAAAAGCTAGTAAGAATGCGAAAGCAGTCACTATGTTAATAAATGCGGATACACCAATATCACCAAGAGTTGCCATTGGAGACGATTTGACAAAAACAAAAACAAGAACCAAGTAGCAAACACTACAAATTCCAAAGTCAGGAGGAGAAGAGAAAAGGGTATTGAATAATGGGAGTGATATTATGGGATGGAAGGAAAGAATAAGAGAATGATGGATAAGGAAAGTAAAGGTGTCAACTTTGTGAAGTTTTTTGGTTTTGTTTTTGTTGGTATATTATATTTGATTGGACAGTAAAGTGGGAAATTTTTATTCCGATGGCTTTTCGTTGGTTTGATCTGTAAAGCAAAGTTTGTTAGGATGCCATTTGAGTTTCTGTGGTCTGCTCATGGCCCTTCTGTTCTTTGTCTTTTTTCTTTCTTATGTTCTTGAGTGTCAACAAGGAGAAGTTGCAACTTGCGGAATTAAACAATTCAATAATTATCAGATGTGTTGAATTAAAACAATTTCAATGAATTCTATAAATAATGAATATTTAATTAAATTAATTTATCTATTTATTATTATAATGATAAATGATATTTTTTGAATTCTTAAAATTTTCATCACTCTATCCTACAAATACATAAAATTTAGTAATTATTCGTTTAATTTTTTTTTATGAATCTAAATTTTATAGAATTTAAATCCATAGTTTTTAAAATGAATGGAATTTCAAATTTTTTTATTTAATTGAAAATATAAAATTTTTGAATTTTAATGACATTTGTATAATAAAATTTCAAATGAAAATTTAACATTCCATAAATTGTTTTAATTTTTTAAAAACAATAAAAAATATTTGAATTGATATACTAATATTGGAATGGTCTCAAATTCATTATAATTTTTATCATTTATATGGATGGTAAATCTAATTAGATTATATTAAGCATATAAAATTATTATTATTATATCTCATTTAATATAGGTTAATTTTCTAATACAATATCAAGAATTAAAAAGCAAGAATATCAGCATAACATTAATATATTATATTTAAAAATTTTAGCATTTTCTTTAATATATAATAATAACTTATATACAAAAAAATATTATATAAATAAAAGGAAAAATAGAATAATATGTATAATATATACATGGTGAGGATGAGGGATGGCGTGGTCGAAGCTTGAAATGGAATTGCGGGTATATCCGATTCATCAACGATCAATGATTTAGGGTTTTCTGGTACCTTCATCTTGACTCAAATACATGTAACCCGATAAAGAACACGGTGGTCCTCTTTCATAAAATCTTATTACTTACTTATTTTATTAATTATTATTATAAAAATGAAATTTTTTTATATTAAATTTGGAAAAAAAACAGGGGGGAAAAGCTTTTGATGAGAGCATGTGAGGCATCGTGTGTGGAGGACTGCCCGAGTGGTCCCTTTTCCGTTTTGTTTTTGTTTTAGTGTCGTTTTGTCAATCCGAACTCACGGATTTTGCGCTTTCTTTTTACTTATTTTCCCCGCAAATGTTTTCTAACTATAATTATTTTTTTTTTATTTTTTTATTTCAAATTAACATTTTGTTTATATTTGATTTTTTTAATTTAAAACATATAAAAATATTCTGATATTTGAACCGCTACAATTATCAATAGTAATCTTTTATAGATTTTTTATATTAAATAGTTTTTCTTGTCGAAATATTAATATTTTAATTTATATTATTCAATGATATTTTATACGTATTATATCTATTTTATATAAACATATGGGAAATTTTGATGTTGTAAAAATATACCATAAATTATTTATATTTATATTTTCTAAATTAACTAATATTAGTCGAAATCATTATTTTTTTTATCATTTATTTAATATTTATTAATTCTTAATTCTTAATTAACTTTATCAAATAATCTAGTAAAAACAAATATTCTTTATTATTAAATAATTATTATATTATTTATTAATTTTGAGGAAATACTTTATTTATTAATTAAAAGGTTCAAAAAGCTAACGAATAAAGTTAAAATGTTATCGTATAAATTTTGATCTCTTTGCCCCTAAACAAACACATCCTAAGATTATTCTTCTCGAGTTTAATTTTATATTTATTTTTTATTTTTAAATTAAATAATTAGCTTAAATATTTTTATTTATTAATATTTTAGCTTTAAATTAATATATAACTTCAAATGCTTTTATTAAATCATGACTTAAAATGTGAAATTACTTATTCTCTATAAATATAATATAAAATAATTAATTTAAATTTTACCTGAACTATATATATGTATATATAATAAAAAAAAGATTCTAATTTTATCTAAATAGATGAATATTAAAAATAATTATAAACTTTTTTTTAGACATTAATATTAGAGATTTTATTACTGATAATTATATTAATAAGCTATTATGTTAAGTTAAATAAATTAATTTATAACTAAGAATACGTTAAAATAATAATAATGAGGTGATCATAAAATTGGTGTTTATATTAATAATTAAGTATTGTAGTAATTATTGCCCATGAATAACTAAATATTAAAATAATTATAAGGATTATGGGAGAAATTGGGATAAAAGAGAAGATCACATGGGTGTGTGTTGTAATTAAAAATTAGAAATTGATGGTTTGTTTCTTGGGGCCAATGAATCCCTAAATTGGTGGCTTAAAATCAGCCCTAAAGATGATCCCTTTTTCAGGACTATTCTCTTTATTTCTAAAATCATAGTTTTATGACTAGACATTAATATAGTTATTTAATATTCGACTCAATTCCCATTGGCTGTCTGTTATGTTTTATATTTATTTTCATATTTCAGATTCAATATTACATTGCCATTTTTGAATGTTTTCATTTTAGGTTAATGATAAATAATTAATTCACTACTATAAAAAATGAAGAAAGAAGGTAGAGTCTTCTTTTACTACAATAATTTCTCTGCCATTCGTTATTCTATTGTAATATAATGATATAATTCATCAATGCTAATAAATTTTAAAATTTATCGTTAAATTTATATATAAAAAATATAATAGAAGTTTTGAATTGAAATAAAATCTAAAAATTTATAAATTGAATAAAAATATTATATATTTCAAATAATTATATAATATATATATAATTTAATTTATAGTTAAAAAAGTATCTCACTTAGTATAATGTTAAAATATTTATTTTTACAAATTAAAATCGAAGTTTTTGCACTCCTTTTGTTTATATTTACATTCCATTACTAATACATTCTAAATTCAAACTAACAATATTTTTTAAAATTAATAAATTTAAAATTCAATTATTTTATAAAGGAGAGTTCTATAAATTATTATTTATTCAAAATAATTACCTTCTTCATTAAATATTATTTCCTTTAATAAAATATGAAATTTGTTCCTAAATTATAGATATTTGAAATGCTTAAGATTTGTAACTTCTTTTGGCTACATAATATGCTCCCGTAGTATGAATATCAATTCTCTATTCAAGAAAATCAATAATCATTCTACAAGGGATTTCCATACATTAAGTTAAAATTTTTTTTTAAAAAAAACATGCATACAATCCATCAACTATAATCGATCCATTTATCATTCCTAGGTGTTGTAATACCATCATAGTTTAAATCATTACCTTATTAAAGTTATTAACAAACACACATTATTATTTTACATATTTAAGGATCGTCATAAGTCATTACCGTAATAATTAATAATACTGTCAATTATTTTAAAAAATACTACCAAACTTAATTTAAATACTACCAAGTACTTATTTTAGTAGATGCACGATTGTTGTGGAAATAGAAGTCTGAAGACAACCAAACCATTTACTAATAGCTTAATGATTTATCCAACTCCTGACCTCCCTAGCGTTCTTGTTCCCCGACTTTACTAGTTACTGGATTTATCAATAGACAAACGTCGAACATAAAATTTAGTGGTGCTAGCATATCACAAATTATAAACATCATAATAATTATATGACATCATATTTCAATTTCATCAACTTATTAATTTTATAAAATATTAATGACAAATCATCACATCAATTAGTATCAAAATATTTTATTAATCGTAATATTAAGATGTCATTAATTATATGTCATTATCATAGTGTTCATCTTAATCATTATTCATGATTATTATTTCTGCTATAATTAATTATTCATGTTATTTTATTTTATCAACAAATCTCATTCAAATACTTCATCATCATGACATATTATATCTTCATTACCTTGGAATAACAAATGATCATTATTTAAATGTCATTACCTTATATCCAATATCATCATCATGATATTTAAATGTCATTTTATCATATTGATTCATCGAATACCGTGAATGCCATAGTATGTAAGTTTACTATAATATTAAGCATATATAATTAACATCGTCAAATATTCATGAATAATTTATATTTATGAGTATGCGTTTATGTTATGCATTCTCTCTCATATCTTCCCTTTTAACCATCTGATTATTTTGCGTATTTACTGGGTCTTTCTGTCACATCCTCACTTTTGGCACATACTGTTAGTATATACGTATGATGTGCTATGATTTATATGTGTTAAATTTGGATGATGATGTGAATTTAAATATTTGAATTATGAATTTATATGAATTTATATGAATTATGCATGTTATGATAAATAAATGATATGCCTTATGATATATGATTTTATGAAGAAATTATTAGAATTTTTCGAGACCACTGAAAAATGATCGATCGTATTATACGATACGATAATAATTAAACGTATCATCGAAAGGATGATTTAACGACTTGAAGTCGATAATAATTCAAGAGATATGATATTGATAATATTTGACAAAAATAAAATATCGAGTACGCTTAAAATAATTAAGCATCATTAATCAGGATAAATAACGGGTCGTATAATTAATCGATCGTGTAATCGATCGTATAAAATAAGATACGTAAATTATTCCATACGTATATGAATTATACGTATAAACTTTCGAGAATTAATATGAAGTCTAAACATATTAATTAAGAACATAATTTCATGATATCGTATAATTAAGTACGAGTA
>CANYBF010321700.1:0-11810 GCA_948192965.1 Dalechampia spathulata
AAAACTATACTTATTAAACTTCCCTTCATTATATTGTAAGACTCCTTACATTAACATCACATTACTCAATCCATATCCTATATAAGCTATGTTCTTATTTATCCCTTATTAAACACATAATTTGTATTCTTTAGATAAACAGTTGATGTCATAAAATCAAATACCAGATAGTTAGTATCATAATACTAATCACTTATTAATATCTAGAACAACTCATACATCTGTTAATACTATTCAATATCATATCTCATTTGAAAGTCATTTAAATATCATCATATGACTTCTTATACATACCCCTTTAATGTCACTGTTATTTAATGATTTGAATAACTAAATTCAATAGCATTATTATAATGTACACGTCTTAAACTTATTCAATCACATAACTAATTCAATCATATAATTTGAACACTTATAAGACTATATATCATAAAACTTTCAAAAGATACTTAACATACCTAATCAATTGGTCATTTTAGTCTTCAATAATAACATGGTCGTATGCTTCAATTATAGTCCACTTAACACTTGAAAAATGCATCTTAAGTCCAATTTTATTAATCATGCCGTATGCTTATCTTCATAAAATTAAGAGATTTTCATGTTTACTTCAATTCTTAAGTTACATAATTAAATCATACTTAAATAGAAATTGTTACACCTGCATTTAGGACCCTAGTAGTTTGTATGTATATGTATGATTGCTAGGGTGTATGTACAGATGCATGTATGTAATTGATGTGATGTTGTTTATATGAGAATGCATGTTTATGGTAATGTGATGTATGTGTTCTATGTTTTGGACGTTGAGTTGTGAGGGTGTGGCTGCCTTCTTGTGATTTCGTGGAGGTGTGGGGGGAAACTTTTGTGTTGGGAGTGTTGTAAGTGAGTGTTAGAAGTGTTATTGTTTGATAGGTGGGTTAGATGTGTTAGTTTGAGGTAAGGGAAGAGCATTAAGGGAATATTGAGAGAGGTACGGGCGTACGGATTTCTGTACGGGCATACCAAACAGGGCAGATGAAGGGGTTTTAGTTCCTGGAGGTCGTACGGGCGTACCGAAGGGTGGTACGACCGGACGTGAGCTCGCAGGAATTTTGGTTTGTCAGTCAGATTGAGCACGTATGGGCGTACTAGATGGGGGTACGGGCGTACCGTTGCTTGCAGGAGTTGTGTCCATCAGAAGCCTTATTTCGGTATGGGCGTACCATGGTCCGTACGACCGTACGTGACTTATTTTAATAAGTCAAACGGATAGATATGAAGGTTTTCCTTAGGTTTTTATTACCTTCTTCTTTCCTAAACCCTTCCACACACTTAAGTATATTTCTTAAGTCCTAGGGAAAGTGTGAGAGCTAGAAGTTACCATTAGAGGCTGATTATACCAAGATTACGGGTTCCTGTTAGCAAGCTTCTTATTACAGGTTTGTGCTAAGTTCATGTTTGTTGGTTCATTAATGGCCCCTCTTGAGATCTTTGTATTGTAGAAAGATCTTAAAGTCGATAATTCTTTCTACTATGTTCTTAATGATGCCTCTATGGCTTGTTTGATGGTTTTATGTGTTGAAATGATGTCTATACCATGGAAACATGCATTGAGAGAGGGGAAAGGATGGATGAAAGAGTATGGGAAGGAGAGTGATGAGGGCAAGGCTAAGCTCTGGGCATGCTGGGTCAATCATGTTAACGGGATTCCGTCAAGGGATCATATAGATTAGTACCCTCCCAATGGGAGATGAGTCTCGAGACATACAGTAGGAAAAGGGTTCGTAGCATCATACAGTAAGATGTCCTCCTTCGGGAGATGAGTACCGGTACATACAGGGACCCAGTATGTGCAAAAGGAATGTGCACAATGATAAGAAAAGAAGAGGGTTATGAGAAGGAAAATGAGGGAGAGTGTACGGCATGTTGCATTGCATTGCATTTATCAGAAATGTATTTTATGATGCTTGTATGTATATGTTTATCTACAATTTCTTAGCACCACTGAGTTTTATGCTCAGCATTTATCATTTGATGAACGTAGGTTCCGAGCCTTCAAGGGAGCAGCAGGAGAGGCAGTAAGGGTCGTCAGCAAAGAAGGCATTCTCGAAGTGGTAGTGGAGCTGTTGGCAATCTCCATTCCTTTTTGTATCGCTTAGCTTCTATTAGTCATAGCGGCAGTAGTAGTTAGTCTTATGTTTTAGTGGTGAGTTCGTTATGTATAGAGTGAGAACCCGTGTATGTATCAGTTTGTTGTAATTATATCTATGAGTTGTAACAAACTGTATGAATGAATGAATGTATATCATTGAGGAATAATGCATGTTTGTGTGATTGTATGCCACGCTACCCTTGTCCTCACCACTAGATACTAGATTGTGTACCCATACGAATTCTAATACTCGGTTTTAGATGTATCCCTTGTAGGATACGTAGCGGCTTTCTGTGAAGGAGGTCGTTACGCATGCTACGGGAGCATGTTACCCCAGGTATGGGCTGGGGTGTAACAGAAATCATTTTTCCATAACTTTTAATCATATAGACTTAATATGAAGGATGAATAATATATCTTCAATTTAATCATCTTATAACTTAAGATCTATGATTTTCTTAAGAGATTATCTTCTTATTTTAACAAATTTCCTTTAAACATACTTAAATCTTACCATCCTTTATCAATTTCTTTCAATTCAATTCGACCATGAATGAAAATCCACCAAACACACACAATCACTTTATTTCATCACTTTTACATCACCAACCATCAAAAACTTCAAATCAATACTCAAATCTACTAGATCTAACACTAATCCATACTCACCTTTATGCCAAATAATAAAAATAAAATAACAACTTGACTTACACTTGATCTAGTACCCGATCTACCAAGATCTATTCATCTTAACTCCTTTTCAACTTGTTAAGCTTGATATCCACCTTCATACACATGCATGCACCTTTAAAAGTTAGATCGAATAATGAAAATAGAGTTAGACATCAATAAATCGAATAAATAAAATAAAGTTAGACATCAAATAATTTACGGTTTACTTAAGAAAAGTATAGATCTAGTGATTTTGATCACTTAACTTGAAGATGATGAAAGAAGTGTTTCAATCAACACTTTAAAAGAAGAATAACAAGATGATTTCAGCCAAACCTTGAACAATACACATAGCTCTAGCTTCTCGTACTTGAAAATTAAAGTGAAAAGAAGTAAGAAATGGTGTAGGTTTTGACTTCTATGAAGAAAATGCTTCGGCCTCCTTTAAAACCAAGTGGAAATGGAGATGCTTCAACCAAATCATGAGATATACATGTAGATCTAGCTTTAGACTTAAAGTTTGAAGAGAAAACAAGAAGAAAATAAGGTGGTTTCAGTTTCTAATGGAAGAAAATGAAGAGAAAGCATGAAGAAGATGAAGGAAAGAAAGAAATGAAAGAGAGAAATGAGAGGAAGTTTCGGTCAATGGAAGAAATGGATAGAAAATGAGTGAAATGAGTTGTGTGAAGGAGAGAAAACTGTAGGATAAGTTAGGGTGATCCTATGGTAACAACCATGCACCTTACCATACCTAATCGTAGCCCATAAATCATACTTATACATATAATTATATGTATTTAATTCAAATTTCCTCCAATCAATCCTTTTCCATATGTATTTTATACCATAACTTATACTCCATTTACTTATTTATTCATTTAATAATACACTCCATCTTTTTCCACTAACTCAAATACTAATATAATATTTTCTCTCTCCTTCTACTATCACATATTCTCATTCCACTATCACATTGACCTATTTCACTATCACATTAACCTATATATCTAATATTTTATACCTCCACTAACACATTTACTTATCCCACTATCAATATAATATAATAACTAAAAACTCCACTAACTTCTTATTTCCATAGACATATTTATTTTCATACTTACATACTCAATATTTAATTTATTATCTTGTTATATATAATATATCATAACATTTCTACACATATACCAATGCAATATACTTATATTAATTCCTTATATACACTAATACATTACTTATACTTTATCCATACATTCCATTATATATTAAACCGTATATGTATACTCAATTATGTATACACCTTCACAATTTCATACTTATCCATTCTTATACACCTAAAATCATTTTAATACCATATATACTTATGCTTACATACATACGTATATTTCATATATGAATATACGTACATTTAATCAATTGTCTTAATCAAACACACTTCATTATAGTAAGCGTTATCAACATCTTATCCGTCAAATTATCATCATTCAGTGAATCTATATTTAATGATTTCATTTATTATTCTCATATCAACATCATGGTATCAATCAATTATCACATCATATATTTTTCAAATCATTCACATATCGCATAAATTCATGTCATCATCTCAATTATAATCACATAGAAAACAAAGCACATCAATCATATCATCAATACAGTGTGTGCTAAAAATGAGGATGTGACATAAATGATATAGTCATATATTCAAATTTAATTGATATAGAATTTTAAAAATATCTTATGTCATTTATTCTTTATTATTTATTTATATTAATTTAAAAATTTTAAAGTTATTTCAAATTATATTATAAAATACAATAATTTTAATAATAGTTTGATAAAAAATAAATATTTATTAACTAAAATGAATAAAAGACCTAGATTTTAGCTATTAAATTAATAAGAACAGGTACTACATTGAATCTTTGTAAAAGCTCAAAAAAGATATATTTTATTAATTTACTTTACTTAATTTTTATAATATAAGTTTGAAAAAGTTAATTCAAATGTTAAGAATGTGATATATTTTTACAATTTAAAAACTTCATATTTTTGAAAATGACAATAATTAACATAATTTTTATATAATTTTATTATATAAATATCCTCAATAATTTCAAAAATAAAAATAAAAAATAAGTTTTAGTTCATGTACACATATTAATAATCATAAAATTTCAATGTTGATATTATATTATTTTTTATATTAATTTAAAAACTTTAAAAGTACTCCAAAATAAATTGTAAAATATAATAATTATGATATTATTATTTTTACTAAAAAATAAATTTTTATCAACTAAAATTAATAAAAGACTTATATATTACACTTTCTCCTAGTTAAAACATGAGAAAAGTATATTTTATCAATCTAATTTGTTTAATCTTATAACATGAGTTTGAAAATCTTAAGTCAAATATTAATAATATGAGCTATTTTTATAATTATTATAATTATATTTTCAAATTTAATTAATTAATAATCCTAAAATTTCAATCATGGTTGATTTTTTATTATTTTATTTATATTAATTTAAAAAAATTTAAAGGTACTTCAAAATAAATTGAAAAATGTAATAATTTTATTATTATTATTATTTGATAAAAAAATAAATTTTATCAACTAAAATTAATAAAACATCCACATAGTAGTAGATACAATATTTTCTCTTAATCAAAAGCCCAAGAAATTATACTTAACCAATCTACTTCACTTAACTTTTGTAATGTAAGGTTGAATAAACTAAATCAAACATTAACAATATAATATATTTTTGTAACTATTAGACAATAAAAATAAGTAGTGTTTATATTTTAATTTTGAATGTAATTCTTAGATAATCATATTTTTAAATTTAATTGATTAATAGTTGTAAAATTTTAATCAAAATATTTTATGTGATTGATTTTTTATTATTTATTTTTATTAATTTTAAAACTTTCTAGATACTTCAAAATAAATTATAAAAAATACAATAATTTTGATATTTTTATTTTTTGATGAAAAAAATTTTCCACAAAAATTAATAGAATTTAGCTTTAAGATTCTATTTTAAATATTTTCAACATATCTTTGTATATATGTAAAAAAAAGTGTATTTTAAAGTGTTTATTATCTTAATGGTATTAATGTTTTGGATGATATATATATAGATAATTAAGAAAATAATTAAGTGACTAGAAGTTTAATTATAATCTTAATCCACATAATAAGTACATATTTGATAAATAATTATTTTTATATGAATAACCTTAGTCTAATTCTAACATATGTTATAAGAAAAAATTAAAACTATATTATTATGTAATAATAAAATTAAAACTATATTATTATGTAATAATCAAAATTAATTTTAATATATTTGATTTTAATCAAAAGAATTAATTTTTATATTTGACTTTAAATAGAATTCTTAGATTAAAATTAGATAATAAGAAATTAGTATTCGTATTTGATTTTCAATGGAACTCTTAAATTAAAATTAGTTATAAATATAAATTAAAACTATTAAATAAAATAAATTTAGAGGGAAGGGTAAAACTAAAATTTTTCGTATCCCCTCACTATTTTATATAGGGCGTTTTACAAAAATACATAAAAACTTTGAAAATTTGCAAGAATAGAAAAGGCTGGATTTTTTTTACAAAAATATGAATTTTGAAAAATTACTTTCAAAAATATGGATTTTTTGAAAAATCATAAAAAAGTATCATATACATATAATATACTTAATAGATACTGAAAATATATCATTTCAATATATATTAAATATTTGATATGTATATTTTGAGTATTTGACATCAAAATTTTAAATTATTATTTTTTAGTATTAATTTAGAATAATATATCTTTTATATTTTATCAATTTTTAAATTTAAAATATTTTTATAGAAAATAATGTATTATATACTAAAAAAATTAAAATTCAAAAATTCAAAAAATTAAACAATGGTATTTTTAGAAATAAAAAAGTTACAAAATAAAATTAAAAAGTACAAAACTTTAAAACTTATTTTTATAAATAGTTTGCACGTGACCCGTAAAAGTAGAAATATTTCCTAAAATATTTGTATTTCTGCAATTATCCGTTTGATGTATGATGATATATAGATTCTAGGGCAACTAGAATAATAAAAAAGAGATATCATTTGTATTTTTAAACATGTTATACCTTTTTACTTAGTCTATAAAGATCGGACACCCATGTCCGACGACCATACAACTCCATTACATGAAAAAGCATCAAACCCAATGCAAACAACCCTTGAGAGAAATAAATCTTGAGCAAATCCAATGCATTTATCATAAAATGTTTCTATGTCAAATAGCTATCAAGAAGCACAAGCTAGAAATCTTGTGATACTCCAACCATCACATAAATTGGTTATTATATATAATAATAATAATTAATATATATTAATATATGAATAAAAATAGATGTATATTATTATACACAATCATGCAAGAAGGCACTTCAGTGGACGACCTTTGCATTTGATTGGTGATACAACTATCAAGGCCGATTGAGCCGAATTAGATTCACCAATCAGCGCAGGTCCATAGATAAGGTCAAATTGGATCTCTAAACGAACGCACGTTAAGGCTCAAAAACATTTTCAAAATTACCCACGTTTTTCTAAGATATTGTAAAATACCGAATTTTGAAACATTTTTAAAAAATAATAAAATTATAAAAAAAACTTCAATTTAGGCTCAAGATTATAAAATTATAAAAATAATAAAATTAAAATTTTATTAATTTTAAAAACCTAAAATTTTTGAAAGAAAAATCATACTTAATATCATTTTTTTATCGATTTAAATTCTTCTAATTTTTTAATATATGATTACAATATTATCTTTTTAAATTTATTTTATTATCTTATTTTTTTCTTTTTAAAATTTTTCTTCCTTTCTTTTTCTTCTTTCTTCTTGTTTTTTTCCATCCAATACTCCTCTTGTTTTCTTCTTCTATTTACTATTTTCAATTTTTTATATTTATTTGACCATATTTTTTAATTTTTTATTATTTTTTTGATTTTACTTTTCATAGTAAACTTTTATAAATAATTTATATAACATATATAAATATTTATTAATATATATTAGTAAATAAATATATGCCATATAATATTTTATAAAACATAAATATATTTATATATTAAATACATGTATTTATCATTATATTATGATATATATTAGTAAATATCATATTGTGTGTGCATATATATTAATATATACAATACATATTTATTTATCAATATTATATATATATATATAATATGTTAGTGTGATATGATATTATTTATTTATTTATATATATTTATCATGAAATAAAATCAAATAAATAATACTAGAAAAATGAAAACTAAAAGAAGAAAAAATAATATGATAAAAGTTAGTTTTCATGAAGTGAGAATTAGAAGGAAGAATAGTAAAATTTTTATTAAACAAGAGATATTTAAAAAAAACATATAAAGTTTATAACAAAATTTTTTAATAAATATTTTCAAAATCATCCATTATAAGTTTCATTGCTCGTATCTAGTACGATTGAGCTTAGTTAAGCTCATCTAAACTAAACTAACTTTGTTGTGCATGAAAAAAAATTCACTTTCAGTTTAATATATAATAAATAAGTGAGGTTTGGTTTAGTCATTCCAAAATAATTGATAATTTTCATTCTTAATAATTATTTTAGAATGTTTGATAAATAATAATTAATTAATGTTTAAATAGCTAATAACAATTGTTTACCTTTTCTTATCAGGCAATTGTTGATAATATTTTTTTCTTTTTTAGGTCTATCATTCTTGGTAAATTATAATTAATAATTATTTAAAATTAAAATCAATATATTTATTTTTTAAGATTCATAAAATATAAAAATATATTTAAAATAAAATTAGTTTAATTAATTATAGTTACATATATAAAATTCCAAAAATATATTAAATCATTAAAAAAATTTCAATACCATCATATAATATTAAAATAATTTCTATATTTTTTAGGTATTTAAATTAAATTTATTATATTCTTGTTTGGCACGAATTGGAAATTATTAATTACAGGCGTGTTAGAGGTTGAACCTCAATAAATGTGTCAGGGGATCGTGAATTCCCAAGCTCATTGAAACAATTTGCTTGGACGTGTATATTAGCTCGATTGGATCAGCTTGAGGAATATTAAAGAAATATGAACATAAACAATAAGAGAAATACCAGTGGCTTAAGGAACTTGATCATGTTAAACAAAAGACACAAGACATTACTTTTGATTAGGAATTAAGCTTAAGAAACAATGAAATAAACCGAGCCTTGAAAATAGAAGAAATGCTAGTATATTTGTTGTGTTGTTTTTTGATCTTGATTGATTATTGGTCCCCCCCCCCCTTTGTTTCTCTTGTTTCTATTTTATATCTGGGGAAAAAAAACTGCTTCACGTAAATGCAGTAACTGCCCACCTCTCTAATCTATTGCCCATGTTCCACGTTCCAGTTGATCCATCATAATAAATTTTTAACTGACTAACCAAACTTTATAATTAATTAGCTAATTAATCATTTAAGCTTCCCATAATTAATAATTTAATTATTAATTAAATTAATTATTCAAGCTTTGCACAATTAATTAGCTAATATATTAATTTCAATTCAACTCTTGATTAGTGAAATTAATCTTAGGCCCAACAACTGCCCCTTGCATACGAATGGCTTCGACCAAAAAGAAGCCATTTACGTGTGAATTTTTAACCTTGAAATATTAGGCTCTACTCCTCTTTTCTTCATTAGAACCATAAAGCCATATAGGCCTAAAGTTTAGTTAGTGCCCTGGATGACTAGTTTTGGAAAGTTGAGAATGAAAAAATTAAAGCCTTGAAAGAAGAGGTCTGGAGAAAAAATAGAGCATTAGCGGAGCCGAGTACCTCAAACCCTACAATATTTCCTCAAGACCCTAATTTTTCACTTCAACCCTTTCAAATTCCCGCCCCTCAAAGAAACTCTCCCTTCTCAAAGCACATACACTCCCAAAATCCACCTCTGTTTCAACCGAACAACACATTGGACTTCCTCCTTGCCAACCGACCATCATCACCACTAGAGGGATTCGCTGCGACCATGCTACCATTGGAGAAGCCTACTACATTTCAGCCGGAGAAACTCGCTGCTTTCTTACCGCCGCTGAAGAAGCTTACTGCGCCCAACACCCTTGCTAGTTTAACTCCTCCACTATCGCCACCAGCTTTCAATGCAATTGCCAGCTCTACCTACTCTGACCAAGATTTTATCGAAAATAACAATAACAGAAACACCATTTTCCTTGAAACAACACCAGAAAATCCAAATAGCAACAATATAAATGTCCCATTAAACACCTAAACACCATCTGCTAAGTTTCCTCAACACCTGATCCTCTTTCGGTATCAATGCCAGAACCAATTGGCACCCTTTTCTCTCTTTAGCTGACCCATCACCATCAAATACCAGCGCCAACGATAAAAGAAACCAACACTGGCAATGCCACTACATTTCCCAACCGCCTCATCAATTTTCACAAGTAAGCTTTCCAAACCGTAATCTTTGACCTATAAAACTAATACATGCATTTACTGTAAACCCACTTAGATGTAATCTTGAAACAGTACTTGGTTTAATCAAGAAGACCTTTGTTAAACTTGTGGAGATTTTGGAATAATTAATCTGCTGGATGCTTTCTATTCATTCTTTGCTTTCTTTTAATTATTTACTTTATAATGACCTGATGCATCCCATACTTGTTTTCTTTCCACCTTTAAACAAATGCTTTGCTCAGTTTTTCTGGAATATTTGTACTCTTTTGATGGAGCTTCACTATAAGTTGCTAGTTTATACTGCATATCTTATTTGTAAGCTAACAGCTTTAATGCACTATTTACTGCCTCTGAATCGAAACTATCTTCACAAAAAATGTTAGCCAATAAAGGGTTTGATGATAGCTAAATAAATATATGATGTACTCACAAATAGAATAATAACTAAAAGTCAACAACACTAGGACCAACTTATCATATAAAATTGAAAAAACTTTTGGAAAAGAAACTTTGAAACCAACATTAAACATTTAGTTAAAACTATATTAAACAGGCCATATACACATATTAAAACAAATAGTAACTAAAAGATGGAGCAGCCAAAACATATCAAGTAAGGCTACTTAATTTATTAAAAATAATAAGATATAGAACGACTAACAATATAATATTTAATAAGACAAACCATAATATTATGCATAAACATGAGAACTAAGCACAATACATAATTAAAATCCCAGAAATAATATAACTTTTAAAATAAAAAATGAAAATAAAATAAAATACAAATTAATATAAAATAAATAACCGAATAAAATATTAAAAATAGTTCTAACTAATTTCCAAGGAAATCTTTAGAGTAAAATAAACAATAAAAAGCTCATAAACAAAAATTCAAATTTAGAACTTAGTCAGATATGAGAAATAAAAACTCCATAACTTCTGCGTAAGGCAACATGAAATCTTGAGGAATTTTGATTACATCAACTAAAATTTAAAAATCAAATTCTATAGAATTAGGATAAATAAAACCAAAACTTTAACTTTAAAATCTATACCTCTAACTAACCACTAAAGCTTAAATTAATTGTATGTAGCAAATCCAAAAACAAAACAAAACGAAAATATAATTCCAAAAAATAAAAAACAAAGCGATATGATAGGACAAACCATAAAATATAAATTAAATCTAAACAGGAAAAACAAACTTGTCACACCCAGCCCATACCCAGGCAGACATGCTCCCACGCTACAAGCAGTGGCCCCCAAGCGAAGACCAGTGCCGGTAACATCAGGGATACCTCATATAGACGTCGTATGGGGACACGCTCTAGCCTAATGGTGGTTATGCGGCGGAAATAACGTGATGTTCATACATTCGATACCCGGGATCCATTCATACACTCATGCAACATTCATAAACAGGCAATACCA